>JAOXJP010258951.1:0-21221 GCA_025762735.1 Platanus orientalis | reverse complement strand
TGAGAAACATGATGAGATTTCATTTGCATCATAAGTCTTGGAATTAGAGGGTAGTTTGATGCTAGAGATTCTATTCCTGCGTCTCCTTTTAATAGTGGAAATGTGGGAAAACCTTGTATTTTTGTCTCCTTTAATCCACAATATTCCTGCTCTTTGATTCCAATAAGCCTCTTCTCTTTTCGGTAGCTTGTTATACTTGATGACCAGATCCTTTTCCTCATGCAAAAGAGCGTTAGAAATTTCACCTAACTGAATTTCCTTTAAACTATTGTTAATTTGGTTCAATTCTAATTGAACAATACCAAAATGTTGTCTGCTTTATCAATTGATGCCACTTTTGAAATTTTATAATTTTGTAAGGATTGTAGCATTGGGATATGAATTCCAACATGATTCAACAACTTCCTAGAAATGCTCATGCCTGAGCCATAAAGCCTCAAAACGGAATAGGTTTTTTTTTTCCTGATAGAATTTTGTAAATTCAGCAAGATGGGAGCATGGTCACTATTGACAAATGGCAAATGCAACACTGAAGCATCCATAAATCTCAATTTCCATTGGCTATCAACCATGACTATGTCTAACCGTTCCATGATATGGAGTTGGGAACTGCGTTTATTGGACTAAGTGTATGCTGGTCCTGAAAAACCTAAATCCAATAGTTCGCAATAGTTTATCATTCCTGAACTCACTGTAGAATGAATCGGACATAATATTTCCTCCCAATTTCTTAGATGATGTGGTTATAGAATTGAAGTCTCCCATATAGCACTAAGAGATGTTTACATTATTAGCAAATTGTTTTAGAAGTCCCCATACTTCACTTCTTTGAGTTCTGTTAGGATTCCCATAAACACATAACAAGTACCATTAAAATCAATGAATTTCATTGAATATTTTTGAAATGATTACATTGTTCCTTGAATTGACAATTTTCAAATCAACGTGGTTGTCAACACCCAAATTTTGACTCGGGTCAATTAATGGAATCAGATGAGTTCATTACAGTAAGAGATAGGGCTAAGATCTAGACACCCCTGAACTTTAGATAGTTAAGCATTCTTAATGGATACTCTGGTCACAAGTTCAATAATGATGTCCAAACTCTATTCAAAGATCAGCTCGACTAAACCCTAATTTCTCTAAAAAGGCACCCTAGGACTTTGAGGGCATAAGTTTTGATCTATCAGCCCCTTTTTATTCTGAATTTGCTAACCTTTATAAGCCTTTCCACATTGAAGTATTAAAAGGATAACAAATTACCATTTTACCCATGTGGACATCGGGGTTCGGGGGGTGCTCCTAGGTTCTGGGCCACGTTTGGTCACTTACATGGGCGCGCACGGGCATGGGGGGTTGCTAACTCTTAAGGGTTAGGCTTTGTTGAGAGTCGCCACCAACTCAGGATTAATTGATGGAATTAGACATCGGTTGTCCACTTTGAGAGGAAGTGGAGAAGCCTAGACCCAGATGTCTAGCGGTTTAACTCAAAACTAGTTTGAGTTCCTAAGATAAAGGGTAAGTTATTTAGTTGCATTTAAGGAAGGTGTTTGGTACCCCAAATACCCACCTTTTTAGGGTGACTTCTCTCATTCATACATGTTCTAAGTTGAATTCCATGCTCATGAAACAGGAAAGTTGTTGGTTTCTGTAATTTTCTTAGGCTTAATGTCTGAATTTACCTCCAACATCTGAATTTTAAACACCTGAATTTAATTCAGGGAAAAATTAGATGTTGGCTTCTGAAAAATTCAAGAACTTGCCTTTTAATAAAAGTCATTAATTAATAGGATAAACCCCTCAGGTTTATGACTTTTAGAGGGGTGATGGAGCCCTCCAAAGTGTTCAAACAATTACTCTAAGGTTGGGATTAACCCTTATGCAAAATATGGGAAAAGAGAAAGTATTTATTTTTTGATGTTTCTAGCTTAATGCCTAAATTTTATCCTAATGCCTTATCTTTCAACGCCTGAATTTAATTCATGGTGATTTTCAAGCGTTGAAGGCTGAACGGGTCAGCACTTTAGCCTAAGTGTTTTGGGTGTTTCAGTGGGTCCCAGGGCCATGAGGCCTTGTGTTAGTGGTAGAGGAAGTTCCGTAGGGCCAGAATGCACAACCTTAGTGATTGGGAACTTCTCAGGAGAAAAGATATGCACCTTTGAAGAGGGAAATATGGTCATCTTGCATAGGCTTAACACCTAAATTTATGGCTAACACGTGAATTTTAATTCAGAGAAAATTCAGGCACTGGGTACTAGAAACCAGCAAACAACCTTGGGTTTTGGGCCTCATGTGTGGGTCCCAGAGGGGTGGGTTTTCCTGTGTCCATGTCCTACATCATAGGTCTTAAACAGAACTTAAGTATTTTGAAAAATGTGATTTTTAGCACAGGCCTAACACATGAAATCTACCCTAACCCCTTTTTGGATAGCTAGAGAGACATTTGACTGAAAATCTTAGTGTGGGAGCCATAGTTTTCCATGATAAGTGAGATTCAAGGTTTATCAAAGCTTAGAGTGTTTGGAGTCTACAGGAGTTGATAGCTCATCCCTTGGATTCCCGGGTAGTTACCGAGGATTTTTCGAAGCAGGGTTGCTTGACAATAAACTATCATATAGCTCATTGGAGAATGATAGAGTTGGGCTAGAATGAACCTTTTATTTCTTAGATTCATGAAACAGTCTTTCAAGGGCCGATCAAAAACTAAGAAAATGGGCCTGACCTTGTTGAATTCCAAGTCTGGCAGAGTTCTCAGAGGCTTTTCGAGTGCTTAATATAGACGAACTAAGTACCATCTTGACTTAGACAAAACATAGTGGATAGGCTTGCAAAAGTTTTTGAGGCTATTGAGGGGGATGGGGTTTCAAAGGTCTCATAATTATTGGGGGCTTGCCATTGACAGACTGAATTTTGGAATTTTGATGCATTCCTGGGGTTCAGTTGAGTACACGATGTTTTGCCCGAATGTATATCTCATTTTTTGAGTAATTGGGAGAAATTGGGTGGATTAACTTTTCCTATGCTCTTTTCCATTCGGGGGTTTTACGAGGACCTTGCGAATCCAGAGAGATGGGCACTAACTTATCATGATTTGGAGGTCCGGAGAACATTCTAGACCAAAAGACAACAAACGAGGCCATAACTGATTTTAACCCCTTAGAGAAGATTTGAGATTTCACAGGGGTCAGAGACCTCGGATGCTCCGATTTGGTGAAATGAATGATTGAAGGTAACTCTGAGACTGAAAGATGACCATTGACCTTTATGAATTTTGACACTAGATGAATCTTTGAGAGCTTTTTGAGCATCGTTTTTTGACCAGGGGTTTGCAAAGGTTGAGAAATTGGCTATTGCTAGTTTCCAAAAAGTTTTACTCTGAGATAAGTTCCTTGAATGTGGTGGATATTAGATTGTGCAGGACTTGATCTTATATAAATTAGGTGATGGGAGAAGCTTCAGGGGTCATTTGAGGTTTCAAGGAAAATCCTGAAGGCAAAAGGGAAAATGGTTATTTTTCTGTTTATGATGCTAAAAGGGGTAAAAATGACAACTCTTCACTTATGAAGCTTCGCCATGGGAACACTTATGGAGGATGAAGAATTTGTAGACTATGTGTGGAGATATCAATTTTTGATTTTGAAGGCTGAAGGCAAAATGGTAATTTTTTGCATATTGATGCTTCGTTGCGGTAAGACTTACGGAGGCTGGAGAAACTGAAGAAGATGTATTTGGTGGTCTTGAATGTGGACCCTCATAGTCCTACTGATGCTTATTGGGGAATCAGGGTTTGACTAGAAATAGTGTATTTGGGATGATTCACTACACATGGTATGATATGGATGATGCTTTTTGTGACTGAAATATCCAGAGAAGACTTCACAAGAGATACCTAACCTCCTAGGGTCTAATTTGCTCTCCCTAAACTAGGGTGTTTAAAGTCTTAATGCCTAAATGTTGCTTTGCTGTTCTTCATTCCATTAGATAACCTGAGTCAAAATTTGGGTGCTAACAACCCCTATGCCTTTAAACATTCCAAACTTCAGTCTATCAAACCCCTTTCATTCTAAATTTGCTAACCTTCATTAGCCTTCCCACATTGAAGCATCAAAAGGCTGATAAATTACCATTTTATCCCTACACCTTTAAAGAGCTCAACTATAGTCTATTAGACTTATTTTTCCCATGACTCCTCATCCTTCATAAACCCTCCCATAGTAAAGCCCTTTTGAATTTTCCAACCTTTATAAGCCTTTCCACATTAAAGCATCAAAAGGCTAACAAATTACTATTTTACCCCTACACCTTTAAAAATTTTAACTTTAGTCTATTAGACCTATTTTCTCTAGAACTCCCTGTCCTTCATAAGCCTTCTCACATTAAAGCATTAAAGGTTGGTGAAATTATCATTTTACCCTTGTATTTTCAAAATTCATCATGTATCTCAAAATTAGACCCTCAGTAAACCCTAGATATTACCCCTATCACCTAAATGGCTTTAAGTCAATTCTTGTGCTCTCCCATCCTAATCATCTTCGAAGCTATCTAAAGAACCAAGATATCTAGAGACCCACAAAACTTCAAAGTCTCAATATTTCCCTAAACTCTTTAAAGACATTTTTGGCCATATTTGACCTATTGCAGGTCCTTGAAAGGCCACCAGATAGCCAAATTCAAATCAGTCAGTGGCTAGTTCTCGATTTTTTCTAAAACTTCAAGGCTAGCCTTCAAGCTCAAGTATTTCCATGACCACTGTACATTAATTTATCTAATCTCCCCAGAACAAGCCCAATCATTTGTAGCATGTGATGAACCCTCAATAGACCCCTAAAAATTCATCATGGATTAGAAACACAGCTAATCAGTGGCACCATCTTGGCAAGACCAAGACCTTCCAAGAAGGCCCACATTAGGACCTTTAAAAGACCTAGTATGCCCTGATCACCTCATTCTCTCTTAAATCATAGCAAAACAATTTCTACCAGCATTGAACACTTGGTAAGCCTCAGAGAACTCTCCAAGAACCAAAACTCCTTAAGGTCAGGTTCATTTTCTTATATTTTTTGAGACTTTTGATAAACTCCCTAATTGACAAATCCATCCATAGACTCAACATAGCCTAATTGCTTAACTCTCCACAAATCCAGCCTGCATTTTTTCATCAAGGGGCCTTCTGGGAATTCATCGAGAATCAGATTATTAGCTTGCCAGGTCTTGTGAACTCGTTGTTTTGAGACTTAAAAAATGTTGTAACCCCTAATATTTCCATTTGGGACCCAACAAAAATCAGTCTCAATTCCGCTAGAGATTTGGTCCTAGACAGATCACAGTTTCGAATGCAGATTTTGACTTAGGTATCGGTTTTATGAATAGTCTGAGCCCGTGTC
This sequence comes from Platanus orientalis, assembly GCA_025762735.1. Lineage (NCBI taxonomy): Eukaryota > Viridiplantae > Streptophyta > Magnoliopsida > Proteales > Platanaceae > Platanus > Platanus orientalis. Next base: position 15,837 of record JAOXJP010258951.1, on the reverse strand, counting down.
TTTCAATATTAGAAGGTAATATTTCATATCAAGATTTCAAAAATCAATTTTACCATATTTCCTTTCATGCACAGGAATGAGTCATCCTAGAGCTACTTAGAGTTTGTTTTGACCTACGTACCCTCCTCTTAATCCAATTCCGATAGTTGCGTTGCGACCTAAGCATTCTTGAGATGCAAAAAAATTATAAGCCTTGAAACATTTAGAGTTACAAAACCCAGAAAGCACACCTAAATAGTAAAGGAGCAAAATCTGAAAAGTTGATATTTTTGAGAAAAAACAATCAATACCTATTTTAAAAAGTCATATTTTTCCCAAAATACCTTAAAAGTGACTTTAAATCTAAGCCCCTCATTTGGAATATTCCTAAACAAGGGGCTAAGATCCTAAGACCCACATCCCTAACCTATGCTCCTGTATCCACCTCCTCACATCCACCATACACTTCTTACCCTTTACCTCCACTACACATTCCTTACCCCTTGGCCCCACTGCCATTTCCACCTCTTTCCTCACACCACAAATCCCAATCTCCTCACCACAACCATTACTTCTCCCCTGCCACATGTCCCCCACATGTGGCTAAAACTCTTCCACCCACGTGTGACTAAAACCCTTCCACCTTGCTCCCTTCACCGCCACACATTTAGTGGGGCCCATCCCACGATGGCCATCCATGTCATCCACCCCCCATGACCCATCCTTGCTTCCAACCTATATATACCCCCTAATTTGTCCAAGTAAGGGAGAGGAAAAATTAGAATAAGAAATTCTCAAATTAAAGAAAGAGAAAAAAAGGGAAGAAGAACTCCATGCTAAGGTGGGTACTCTCCTCATTTTTTTTTGAAAAACCCCTCATTCAGAAAGGGATCCATCCTTGAACCTATTAAAGAAGCCTCATGGTGGGACAAGCTTGTCTCTCCCTTGTTGTTTTTTTTTGACCCAGTGGTAGTGCAGAGAGCATAAGTCCCTCAATACAAGGCGTTAGAAGCTAAAATTTACATAGTAGGGAAATAATATAGTGAACTACTTCCTTGTTTAATTTCATATCCATTGGATTTCATTTAATCGTATAAATAGACCCCACTTTCGCACTGTTTTGGAGTGATTCTGCATTCCACAACTTGAGCTAAGTAGGGTCTTCGAATTTGTTTCTTTATTGTTTAATTAAATAATTAATATGCTCTAATAATTTTTTTATTTCATTTTATTTATGTTTTGGTATTTTACTGTAATTTTATTTGAATTAATCTTCTATTGTTTCTATTCTGCATTAGTTTTTGTCACTCAACTTGTTTGCTAAATTACTCTCTATGTACTTATGATCTTGCTCTAAATTTATTATAGTGGTCTCATGATCATGTTAATATAGTCTTTGTAAAATTTGGGCTCAACCCCATCTGTGTAGCCCTCAAAATGGGTCCCATAACCCTTAAATTTCATAGGGGTCGGTGTCAAACTGCACAAAATCCACCAACTTTGGAAAATCCAAAGTGGGGTCGACCCTTAGAAATTGAGGTTGGGATTTTTTAGGGAGGTGTCTAGGGTCCTAACCCAGCTCCTTGAAAAATTCCAGGTCCAGTTGACCTCGGGAAGTGGCAAAAAAATGTGAAATACTCGACTGCTGGTTTCTGGCCCAAAACTAGAACGCCTGAACTTTCACTTGAGTGAAAGATCAGGCATACCCTGAAATTCAAGTGTACACTCTTAGATTTGGCGTACTACCCTAAGTGTTTTTACTCTTGACCCTAGGTACCCCATGGGCCTACAAGGATCTTGAGAATGTTAAAACCTCTCTAATAATAAGACCAAGCTCCTGCTCTTTCGGGATCCCCTAGTGGGGCCGATTTGAGACTATATGCTTGAATTTTCACTTATGTGAGAGTTCAGGTGTACTGACCCAAACATCATCAACTCTTGCCCTTGTGTATCCAGTGAGCTCATAAAGATCCCCAGACCCTTCCATCCTCCAAGGGAGGTACTCAAACTCCTAACCTTGTTGAAACAGCCAACAGGGTCCACTTATAGGGCAGTATGCCTGAACTTGCACTTTTGTGAAAGTTTAGGCGTACCTTGAATATCAAGCATATAACCTAATTTTAGGCGTATTGACCTGAACCCCTTTTTTGTTCCATAACTCTGTACCTCCAGTGGGCCTATGAAGACTCTTAAACCCTAAAATATTTCTGATGAAACTCCCAAGTTTATGATCCTTTTAGAATTCTTAGTGGGTCCCTTTTTAGATAAGTACGCCTGAACTTTCACTTCAGTGAAAGATCAGGCATACGTCTAATATTCAGGCATACAGGCTAGGAAATCACCAATTTACCCCTCTAGAAAATAGAAGATGGGTTAAAATTCCCACACTTCGAGGACCACAAGAAACCCCTGTTCTAAACTCTGGAACCCTTGTTTAGCCTCTATACATAGACTAGGCCCATTATCAAGCATTTAAGTGTTTAACACCTAAGTTTTACCTGAGAGACAATGCTAGTGTCGTGGCTACTACGTCAGCTCAGTCAGGCTGCATAACCCATATCAATCATTATCTTTAAGTCCTTCCTGACTTTTTACGGTCTTCATCTTATCCTAGGGTTCTATCACATTGGTTTATGACCCAAAGACCTTGGGACTTTGCCATAGTCTAATTAGGTCCCTAAAACACTCGCATTGGTATAACATAGTCTTGACCCCACTTCATTAAAGTATTTCAATAGTGAGGAGAACTTTGTAAGTATATGAACTCCCTAAAATAAACTTACCCTAAACCACTCTCACAATCAAACATATATGACTATTGAGATTTGCACACACAACAAACCCTCAGAACTACATGTAATTTGATCCCAACAAAACTATAGGGACATTGAACCACACAAGATCAGGTATGTAGGTAGCTTGAGACTGTGTCTCAGGTGCAATTGCAGTGATCACACCACGGGGGTAGTCCAGACCAATAAAAGTCAAAAAACCATATACGTTCATTTTTGCTTACTAGCACTTGAAAATTGCTAAGTTAGAGGAGCCTCCCTAAAAAGGTGGATAATTGGGGTGCCTAACACTTTCTCCAATTGCAAATAAATAGCTAACCTGAATCTCTAAAAAACCAGACAAATGCTAGAGTCAATCGTTAGACCTTCGGGACTAGCACGGGCCGTAAGGCCCATACTTCACTTCCCAAGGAAAGGAGGCTAATGTTCAACTTCATCTGTAAATATCAGAGTTGGTGGCGACTCTAAACTGAAGCCCATGACATTCATTAGGTTAAGCTTCGTATCCTATGAAAGTGGGTGGGAAGATCCCTCGGCATTCATTAGTTAGAGAAGCATAATGTTAGACTTGGTCACCTTGAGTAGTGATTTTATTGTTCGAATTGTCGGATCACTACCCACCCCAAAAATTCCATAATAATAGCTTCAATTTCTGTGCAGCTTTTTAGGGTCAGTCGCCATAATCATTTAAAAAATTGAGAGCTTTTGCAGTATTTTTTTGTATTTCCCTTTCGCTGATCTTTTAAACCTATGGGCATCCGGAAAAATAGGAGAGAGGCTCGCACCTCCCCCGTATTACGTTTTCGGCTCCTGCCCCACTTCTCTGGCTATGGCAACGCTAGTGTCTTATTTGGTGTTTGATTGAGGGAAATGATGATTCATTAGGGGGATGTTGAGGTTTGGTCACATGGCTGGCTATTGCCAGGCTTTTTGGGAGTCACCACCAACTCGGGTTTTCCAATGGAGTTGGACATCGGTTTCTTTTCTTGAGGAAAAGAAGTCTAGACCCAAAGGTTTAGTATATTAACTCCTAATATTGGTCTGGTTCTCCAGAGCATAGGCTAAGCTGTTTTATTGCAGTAAAGAAAGGTGTTAGGCTTCCCAACCACCCACCTTTTTAGGGTAGCTTCTCGTAGCATGTATGCCATAAGGTGTCATACGATTGTGTGCATGTTAGATATAAAGTTACTAGTCTGGATCACCCCTATGGTGTGATCATTACAGTTGCACCTGAGACATAGTCTCAAGCTACCTACATACCTGATCTTGTGTGGTTTGGTGTTCCTACGGTTTTGTTGGGATCAAACTACATGCAATTTTAAGGGTTTGTTGTGTGTGCAAATCTCAGTAATCAAATATGTTTGACTGTGAGATTGATTCAGGGTAGGTTCATTTTAGGTTGTTCATATACTTATAAAGTACTCATTGTTGAAACCCTTTAGTGAAATGGAGGTCAGGACTATGTCATACTAATGTGAGTGTGTTTTAAGGACCAAATTGGGCTATGGCTAAGTACTAGGGTCTTTGGGTCGTGAACAACTGCAACATGACCCTAGGATATGGTGGAGACTATAAAAGGTCAGGAAGGGTTGAAGGGTAGTGATTGGGTAGGGTGACTCAGCCTCACTGTGTTGACATAATAGCCACAACACTGGCGATGTCCCCTAGGTAAAGTTTGGGTATAGAATACCCTTGGGATCTACAAATGTTTGATTAACCATACTTGGATTGATTTTGAAATTGGAAGAGATACTTGCAACGATGAGTTCTCTAGGCTATGTATATGTATGTATATATACACATGTAGAACTAAAAAGAGACATGATAGAGATGCATGCAAACATATAGAATGAACTGGTTTTAAAGATGAAATAGAAAGATTGATAAACAAGAATTAAAGAATGAAACTAAGCTTAAAATCATAATGCCTCAATTTTTTTGCCAACGCCTGAATTTTAATGTCAATTACATTAAAATTCAGGCGCCAAGCCTAGACAACCCACACTCCAACAACCATATCTCTTTCCACTAAACTCAGAATTGAGTGTGGTTAATATCTTTAGAAAGATGAGAGGGATCTTTCTAATCAGAATTGAGTGTGGTTGGTATCTTTAGAAAGATGAGAGGGATCTTTCTAATGATATATTATGATCATTGTTTTGGTCTGACACTTGAAAGTGCGTTTAACGCCTAAACTTCCTGACATTAAAATTCAGGAGTCATGCTTGGACATCCCGCACTCCAACGGCAACATTTAACCTACACATATCTCACCTCAAGATATTAGCTAAGGGGAGTAAATGAGTTAGTATAAGTGAGATTTCAGAGGGCTTGTAAAACTTGGAACTCAAGCAATGGAGGAGAAAAACATTTCACTCTTGGGAGCTCACTTTTGGGAAAGGCAATGACACTTTCTTGAATGCTTGAAGTGTTTCCCTAAAAAGAAAAGTTTCCTTCTTATAGGGTTCGATGAGCCACCATTCCTTGGATTGGAATCTTTCCGAACAGACATATACCATGGGTCATTCATTCAAAAAATGAGTTTTGGAATCTTTACAATTTTTCCCGAGCATGATCGATCTTGGCTTTTGTGACCAGTCATGAAGCATTAGTTTATGACCGGTCACAAAACATGGATCACAACCTGTGAGGCTCGTGGATGCCCATATGCCCCAATGCATGATTGATCATTGCTTTTGTGATAGTTCAAATTAGTCACAACATGTCACACCCCGAAACCCATACTTGTAGGGCCATGAATTTTGGCACATGACATTAACACATCACTTCACTTTGCATTCAATCACTCTTTATTTATATAAAATTTTCTCTTTCTCTTTCTTTACATTCATACTCAGTGGAATAATTCATCAATCACTTTCCAATAATCACATAATTAATCACATTCTCATAAGTTTGACCTGTATAAAATCCCATAACTTAGGAACCATAATTGTATGAATAATCCATAAACACTGCCCAACATTCTCACTCAATTTAAATAAATAGTATGACATAATAAAATATATCAACTGAAATCAAATACTAAAAACCCCTAATTTATTAGATTCCTTAAAATTTAATCTAAAATAACTATACTAAAATAAATAGTTTCTAATTCAAATAACTGAAATAAACAAGTGTCCAGTCTCTAATTGTCTCTATCTAGAACCGCTACTCTGTGCTATCCTTATCATCTATGGTGTCAAATTGGGGTATGTTTGACAAACTTAGCAAGAAAACAGTAAACTATGAAAACAGTGGATCAAGTCTTAGCACAATTTAAGAAACACAATAGATACTTTTCAATTTACAATTCAATATGCATTAAATTTCATAAATCATTCTTATACGTTACTAAACATTTAATAAAAATTACCATTTTATTTACAGAACAGAAATTAGTGATAACATATACCTTTACATTTACAAAATGGAATTGATCAAATCATATTTCATATCATAGCCAATATAATACAGACCAAAATATATATCTACTATCAAGCCAGAACATATAACATGTTGATGTTTGTCAATACCATGGTCAATTGGGTAGTGGTATGAGTCCTATAAGTGTCCTATGATCTCACAATTTCTAGACATGAAGACTAAAAGGACCAAAGACCTAAATAGGAGACCAGAGACTACCTTGGAGTTAGCACAACAAGAAAGGTATAAATCATGCTTGCATATCATTTTTAATACCTTAAAATGAACCTAGACATGTTGTTAGGTCTCTCTAAATAGCTGTCAGCACCAAAATTTTGACTCGAGTCATGTGATAGCATGAGGACAGCATAACAACATTTAGACATCAAGACTCTAAGCATCCATGCTTAGGAAGAGCAAGCTTAGACCCTAGAAGGGTAGGCATTCCCAACGAAGTCTTTCTAGATGTTCCAGTCGCAAATGACTTAATTAAAGTACCTTATTACAACCCAAAAAGCACTATTTCAGGGCAAACCCTAAACTCACTCAAAAGCACCATTGGGACTTTGAGGCTCTACCTTTTAGAACCCCATTCAAGTCATTAGTACGTTTTTCACCTCTTGTAAGCCTTTCTCTAGTAAAGCATCATAGATGAAAAAATTACCATTTTACCCTTCTTCCTTCAAAAGCTCAATGCTCACTATCTATCACCCAAATCACTGAATTTCTTAACCTACATAAGCCTTCTTGTCATGAAGCATCATAGGTAAAGAGCTCATATTTTCACCTTTTATTGACCTGCGGGCAAAAAATTACCATTTTACCCTTTTCACTCAGAAAATGACCCCTGGACCCTCAAAGGACCCCAGAGCCTCTCCTGTGATCCAAATAATGTAATTTTAGATCCTATGCTCCCCTGAGTCTCTTTACTCTACAGAACTCATCACGACCACACATTGTTCTCAAATGGCAACAGCCAATTTCTTAATCTATGGTAACCCAGACCAAGAAATGACCTTTGTAGAAGCTCTAAAAAATTTATCTGATCTCTAAATCCAGAAAGGTTAGTCGTCATACCTTGGCCCCGACCTTAGCTTCAAGCCTTCAGGTTTAAGAAGAGAATTTTGAAGTCTCGAACCTTTGAGAAATCTCAAATCTCCCCTAGACGGTCAAAAAGCTCACTTCCTGCTTTTTGCTCTTATGGAGCCAAAATATTATCTAGACTTCAAAATCGAGATCAGTCGGTGTCCATTTCTTTAGAATCTCAAGCCCTTCGAAAGCTGTGTATATAGCAAGGACTTTCGCTAAATCTATCTATCAAGATTCCCTTAAATACTCCAAAAAGCTGGATGAATCAAGTCTAAAAATCAGGTGCTTAACCGACTCCCGAGAGCTCATCTGGAATTAAAAATTCAGATAGGTGGTGGCTATACCACTGTAAAGTCAGTCTCAAAACTATCAAAACCACACTAGTTTGCAGAAAATCCAAGACCCAAGTAATCATTTCTGCCCAAACCCAGAAAAAGCGTGTTTTGTCTATATTTGGCACTCAGAATGCCCTTAAAAGTTCTCCAGGACTCGGAATGCAGCAAAGTCAAAGCCATTTTTTCAATCTCACCTTTGTCTTCAATAAATCATTCATAAACCCTAGGTTTAAGAGATGTCTAACCATTTAATTTCACTCAACTTCAGGCAGCTACAAAAATCTAATTTTTTCAAACGACCTTGCTTCAAAAAGCTCCCGGCAGCTACCCAAGAATCCAACGGCCAATCTGTCAACTTTTATAGCTTTTGGACTCCACAAAATTCAAATCCCCTAGATATGGCCCAAAGATACATTTTACAAAAGAACCAGCAGCATCTCCTGTACAATTTTGTAAAATCGATTGAAAAATGGTTTTTAACCTAATTTCTTGCTTGAGTATTGCAATCACGCGTAGTCAGAAGCTGTGAGTCACCTGGACTAGGGAGCATCTATTCTTGGGTCACCCTCATATTAATTTTACCATCTTGCCCATTCAAATTACATATGAGAGCTTTTTAGACAAACAAACCCTGATTTCACCCCTTACCCTTTTCATAATTTGGTTATGACTGGACCAGTGCGATCGGAGAATCTGTGACTTCTAAAATTGATACTGACTGGGCCAACTTCCGAGCTTGAGAGGTGACACAGAGTGATAGCAATGATAGGATTCAAAAATTTCAAAAATCAAGATATTATTCAAGATTAGCTAAGTGAGATATTTTGCATTAAATAAATTCTCATCTTTAGCTCATTACTTACAACCTTTAGATTTGAATCTTCCCATTTTCTCTCTCATATCTCACCTTAGATCAAGGGATTGAAATTCAAATCCCCATGGAACCCCTTAGAGCCTCCCATCAAGCATCCCAAGCTCCCCCCTTTAGGTGTGAACCAATAAGGATTTTCCAATTGGCATCTTCCATGTCACCCCTATCTCTCCCCTCATCCACCCTCATTAGCACACTCCCTATCTCACCATCCATTAAAGAAGCACAAACCTAATCTAACCCTTGGACTTGTCACCTCACCTATCCATGCCTCTCACTTTAGATCAATCCCCACCCTTAACCTATATCTTATCCAATAATTGAGTACCTGAGTAGATTCATAAAGACTATGGACACTACGACCATCTTTCCCTATTGATGTGACTTAGTGATTGGGTACCTGATGACATCATTTATAAAGCCTAATGATTAGGCATGCATATATTGGACCACTAAGTAATCTTCACCCATTGATGTAATCCAATGATTGGGTATCTAAGGATCAATAAGGTTAACCCACAAAGGGGTCTCTTGGCTCAAGAAGGAAAACCCACATAAAGGGTCTCTAGGGCTATGTCTAGCCAACCCATACAAGGGTCTCAGAGGTTAAAGACCATACATAGTAAAAAACTAGGTAACTGGTGCCCCTTCACCTATTGATATGACCTAGGGGTAGGGTACTTGAGGGTCACAGGGACTAACCCACTTATGGGTCTCGGCCTAAAAGGGCATGTTCCCACATACGGGTGTCATATCAAATCCTCATGTCCAAAAACAAAAATTCCAAAATCATGCTTATGTAAATTAAAGTAATTACTACATAAGTATGTCATTTGAACATATCCATATGTCTTATCTAATAAAGAGTCCAACAACTGAAGTGGTAAATCACATGTAAGAAGCTAAATACCAAAATGCAAATGCAAATGCTTGATTTAATTCTAAGGAGATATAGGATGCTCATGAATGCAAAACATTTTCATGCCAAATACCATCAATGATAGAAAAACAAATAGCCCAATGCTTCAAAACTCATGTAAAAGTCCAAATAAGATGCTTGATGAAAATGCCAAAGTAAACAATGCTAAAAGCAACATGTTCATGCCACCAAATGCTACAACTAGATGCAAAGCCTAGTACAACACACAGAATTTCTAAGATTCTAACATGGGAATCAATAGAATTAACACAAATCAATATGGATTAACATGAAGTAAAGGAAATCCAACCAAAGTGAGCAATAAGTTTATACAATGAATTCAAAGGCATGCTAAAGACATGTAAAGAATTGAAAATTAATTATGTGACAATACAAAAGTTAAGTAAAAAGCAAGAATTAAGAATTTTAAAGGAAAATCAAGGGGTGGACCAAGATACACCACATTGAATTTTTTTAATCTATCCAAATCATATGAATCCAACTTCAATATATTTCCCCAATAAAGTAAAGATTATCAAACTCACTCAATAAAGAAACTAACATCATGTAACTAGCTCCATATTTCAATAACTCATGAAGACAAGGTAGTAAATCATTCCCGTCATGCTTAAATCCAAGGAAACTAGAACCAAAATCAAGAGAGATCACATTGTCATGAAGAATATATGTAAATCCGCCAAATCAAAGTTCATTCTCAGCAAATCTGAGATCCTAGGAAAGGAAAGTGTGCTTAAAATGAACATTCACTCATCAAATTTATTTCATAGAGATTGAAGCCATAAATCTTTGAACATGGAATAGAAATCATACTTCATGAACCTAAGAATAGAAGAGTGAATGCATAAAATGTGTATCCACTCATCAATGCTTCAAATCTTCAATTTCTAAGAAGCTCTTCTTCCATAACTTGCTTTCCTTTTGATGGTCTTCCTTCCTCTAAGAGTAAACAATAATTCTATGGTTAAAATCGATAAACAAAAGGTAAGAAACTATAAATAACTCTTAGTTTAGGCTAGATCTAAGCTCTAGCATCTTAGCCAACACTTAGAGAAGAAAATCACTTCCTTCTCCCAAGTTTTTCCAAAGTTCCTCTTTACTTCTAAGTTTTATTCTCTTAGGGCAAACACATGTGTTGGCTCAAATATGGAGTTTCTGGCCAGGAGTGAGTGCTTGGGGTCACCACCCATGACCACTCATGTTTTCATGTGAGAGCTCCCTTGAGCTTGCTCGAGCTAACCCTTGAGTGCTTGAGATGCCCTACCATGAGTGCTCATGTGGTGGCATGAGCCCTCAGGCTCTCATAGTCCAGAATTTTTGTCAAGACCCAAATTCACAGGTCATGATATAGGCCAGGTTTGGATCCATGACATGGGAATGACCCACCCAGAACCCATTTCTCATAGCAAAGAGAGACCTTCGAGTTTAGAGTGGATCATTAACCCTCTCTTAGTTCAATCACGCAATATGTTCATATAAATGTATTTCCTTATCTTTTCATTTCATCTTAGTCACGTCCATTTCTAACAATCCCATCGTAGTGGAATAATAGTATCAATGACACAATCTAAGTAAGTGCAGCGGAAAAGTAACTCATATCCATTATATACTAATAAAGAGGTTCTATGTCAACATCCATCATATGGCCTCAAATGGCCAATAATACAAGCCGATTTAAAATGAAACAAATGTCTTGAGTCAAACGTCTAAAATTGAAGTAAACTAAAGTAAAAACCCTTGGGCTTAGGTACCCATCTAGTCTCTCACCTCATCGTCTCCCCGATGACTCCTAGTAATCCTTGTCTATCGTGTTTCTTTCTATGGGTGGTGCAAATTGGGGTATGCTTGACGGGCTTAGCGGGAGGGTATGCATTTTATACAACACTAAAAGGAGACCAAGGATAATCACTGTAGAAAATAGGAAGAATCACGATAGACTAAGGAATCAAAGTAGAAATTTGAGTACATCAAGTTTACTAAGCATGTTCCCTTACTATGATTCAACTATGCATATTTTACAAGGTAACCACAAGATATCTAAAGTAGATTAAGCTAAATCATGTATAGGCTATAAGTTATTTGTTATATGCTAAGTACCATATGCACATTGTGGACATAAGGGCCCACTTCTTCTGGAAGGTCGCTAACCCCTTCTGTCTGAGGGTTAGGCTTTGCTTGGAGTTGTCACCAACTCGGGGTTTAACTAATAGAGTTGGATGTTAGTTCTCCTCTCCGAGGAAAATGAGAAGTCTAGACCTAAAGGTCTAGGGTTTTAACTTCTAATAGTGGTCTACATTCTTCAGATTGGGGATAAATTGTTTGGTTGCATTTGAGGAAGGTGTTCGGCACCCCAAATAACCACCTTTTTAGGGTGGCTTCTCCCATTCACACAAGTCTTAAACTATGTCAATGCCCAAGCTTTATAGATCTTGAGTTGTGTGTTTGCTAGATTTTTTTCAAGCTTGATGCCTGATTTTACTTTCAACACTTGAATTTAATTCAAGGTGAAATTAAGGCATTGGTTTCTAAAAAATCCAGAAACTGGCCTTTATGTTAACTTATTCTAATTGTAGGAGACCCCTCTTATCCCTTAGAGGGATGGTAGACCTCTCTAAGATGTTTCTGGTTTGTCCTTTTAGAGTTAGGATCAACCTTGGAATAAAAGAAAGAAAAAAAAACAATTTATTTTCTATTTTATAGGCTTAATGCCTATATTTCATTTCAATGCTTGAATTTCCAATGCCTAAATTTAATTTAGGGTGAAAATCAGGGGTTGGAAGCTAATCAAATCAGCATGTTCATGTGGTCTTTTAAGATGGTTTAGTGGGTTCCAATGTTGTGGGGCCCTTGGGTTAGGTTAGAGGAAGTTTCTTAGGGTTACACTATGCAACTCTAGAAGTCATGGCCTCTGCCTATGTGGAGATATGATCTTCTATAGTAGGCTATTTGATCAACTATTATAGGTCTAACGCCGGTTTTTTTGTCTGACTCCTGAATGTCCAATGCCTGAATTTTAATTCAGGAAAAATTTAGGCGTTGGGTGTTGGAACCAGCAATCAACTTAGGTTTTTGGGCCACAAAAGTGGGGTCAGAGGGGCAAGATTTTTCCAGGGTCTTTGCACTATACCTAAGGTTCACACACACTTAACAAATTTTTGGACAACATGATTTTTAACCCAAGCTTAATGCTTGAATTTCAATCCAATGCCTGAATTTTATTTCTAACGCATGAAATTAAATTCGGGCGTTAGGAAGAAAATAAGGGCCCATAGAGGTGCACATGCACATCATTGAATTTCAGAGGCTACAACAACCATGGGACAGGTCTAGAGAAGGTCAGGGCTCCTTGGGGCGGGTCCCAAATCTCAATGCCTAATCTTTCTCTTAATGCCTGTTTGTTCAATGCTTGAATTTTAATTCTATAAAATTCAGACGTTAATTATTGGGAGAAAATCTAGTAGCGGAATTTCTCAATTTTGAAGCCCTTAGGGTTTTGAAAAAAGGTAAAATTATGCATGAACATAGGAAATATATATAAGAACAACATATAAAAAATTGGGCTTAAGATCATGCATACAAAATTCAAACAAAAATCCCTAGAAATTCAACTGAGTTAGGTCACCAAAGACCTAGATTTTTGGGTCTGTTTGGAGGGTGATCTTGAGGCGTTCCATAGCTCCTAAAATCATAAAATTAAATATAATAAATAGTATATATGTCTAGTCTAACATAGTCAACTTTGGACTCCAACAATCTTCTACAAAACTCACAAGAAAATAAACAACAGTACATGGTCTGAAATGGAAGCAAGTAGAGGCTACTGTGTAACCCAAATTTAAGCAGTGATTTAACATAAATTAGACAGCATAACAACTTGAAAAACTAACATAAGTCCATAGAGAAATTGAAATTAGTTTGCGTTTAGGCTTACCTTGGGTGTAAGTGACCTAGGGTTAAGAATTCTTCCTCTTTCCTCTTAGAATTTCTAGGGTTTTTTTGCCAACCAGGGGCTGCACAAAATTGAGGCTATTTATAGCCCTAATTATGGTGTGGTGGAGGGTTGAGATCAATCCTAAATTAATCTAAGTGGAGGACTAGGATGGGTTTAGCCAAAATGAGGTGGAAGGTGGAGATGGATTTAGAATGGGTGGCTAGGATTAGGGGATTTTGTGTTTGGTGACACGGTTAAAGGGGTGGCTGGAATTAATTTGGATGGATTAGGTGGAGGATGGAGATTTCAGGGAGCTAAGTAACTTGGATAAGTGAGGTGGCAAAAGGGGTGTGGGAAATGCCATTTAATGGCATGGTTGGTTGCAACTTCAAGGAGATGGCAACAAGGTGCCAAATGGGGGGATGTGAGGGGTTCTTTAGGGATTTAAAATTCAACATATTTATCCAAGGGAGAGGGGTGAGGGTGCACATTGGAAGATTCCAATCTAGGGGCTGCCATTTTATCTCCTAAGGTGTGAATGCATTAAATGCCATTAATGAGTTAAGTTTGAAAAGTCTTAGCTCATTAATGGTTATTTATTACTTTTAGGGTTTTTAAACCCTCTCTTTGCCATCACGCTTCACAAGCTATTAAGTTTGGAAGTTGGCTTAATCAATGTCATTTTTAGAGGTTGCAAATACTTCGGTCGTATTGGACCAATCAAAACCAAATTATGATAAGGGCAAGGGGGTGAAATTAGGGTTTTTTTGCCTGAAATGCTATTATATATACTTTGAAAGGGTAAAATGATAAAATTGATCTAAAAATTGTTAGGTGATAGATGATCCCAGGTCCAGGTGAGTCACAACCTTTAACTACACAAGATTATGATGCTTTAGTAGGAAACTGGGTCAAAAACCATTTTTTGAGCAATTGGACAATATTGGACTGGAAATGTTGTTAGTTTTTTTGCAGAATGCCTTCATAGGCCATATTTGGGGGATTTAAAGCTTGGGGAGTCCTGGAGTTATAGGAACTGACAGATTGGATGCCGAATTCTTGAACAATTATCGAGAGATTTTTGAAGCAGGGTCACTCAAAGAGATTGAGTTTTTGTAGCTACCTGAAGCTGGGTGAAATTGAACTGCTAAACATTCTTTGAATTAGGAGTTTGTGAAATAATATTTTGAGGATAGGGGTGAAATTGAGAAAATGGGCTTGACTTTGATGCATTTTGAGTATAGGAGAACTTTTAAGAGTATTCCGCATGCAAAATACAAACAAAAAGTGTTTTTTCTTAGCTTGAGCAGAAATGATGGCTTAGGCCATAGGGTTTCTACAATTTAGTGTGAATCTGATAGTTTCAAGGCTCTGAATTTACAATGGGGTGGCCACTGACTAATTGAATTTATAATTTTAGATGAACTCTTGGTAGTCGGTCGAACACCTGATTTTAGACTTAATTTGTTGCACTTTTTAAAGTATTTGAGGGAATCTGAGTAGATAAGTTTTGTGAAAGTTTGCACTCCTTTGACAATTTTTTAAAGGCGTCGCGATTCTAGAGAGATAGACATCGACTGATCCTGGTTTGGAAGTCTAGAGAATGTTCTGGCTCCATATGAGCAAAATACAGCTATTGGGTTTTTTGACCTCTTGGAGAAGATTTTAGATTTCACAATGGTTTGAGGTTTCAAAATTCTCTTCTTAGACCTATAGATTTGAAGCTAAGGTCGAGGCCGAGACATAACAATCAACTTTTCTGGATTTGGAGGTCAGATGAATCTCTTAGAGTTTTTGTAAGGGTCACTTCTTAGTTAGGGTTGTCCTAGATTGAGAAATTGGCTATTGCTAGCCTCGAGCAATGTTTGTTCTATGATGAGTTCTTTAGAGTAAGGAGAATCAATGATGCATAGGATCTAAAATTACACCATTTAGACAACAAAAAAGGCTTCGAAGATCTTTTGAGGGTCCATGGGTAGATTCTTTGAGGTAAAAAGGGTAAAATGATAATTTTTCACCCACAGGTTGAAAAAAGTGAAAATAGAATTCTTTACCTATGATGCTTCATAATAGGAAGGCTTATATAGGCAAGAGAAATTCAGTGATCTAAGTGATAGATATGGTGTTTTGAGGTTTTGAAGGCAAAAAGGCAAAATGGTTATTTTTTTCATTTGTGATGCTTTACTAGAGAAAGACTTACAAAAGGTGGAAAACTTGTTGATGACATAGATAAAGTTCTAAAATGAGGGCCCTCAAAGTCTTGTTGATGCTTTTGAGAAAGATTAGGGTTTGTCCTCAAATGGTGTATTTCAGGCTATAATAAGGTGTTTTGACTAGTTGAATCATGACCGAAGCATCCAGGAAGACCTCTTTGGGAATGCCTAACCTCTTAGAGTCCAAGTTTACTTTTCCTAAGCCAAGGGTGCTTAGAGTCTTGATGCCTAAATGTTGTTATGCTACTGTCTCTTATACAC
>JAOXJP010258940.1:0-21221 GCA_025762735.1 Platanus orientalis | reverse complement strand
TCTCCAGAAATGGGGGTAAGGCTGCGTACATCTTGCCCTCCCCAGACCCTGCATTAGCGGGAGCCTCGTGCACTGGGTCGTCCTTTTTTTTTTAGTTGTGAAGGTCCATTATGGTTCATTCAATGGTGGATTTATGAATACTTTCCAAACCTTAAGGCTTGTTTCCCTAGACCTCCTCCTGATGACCAATTCTTTTCGTATGGTCTAAAGTGGTCTTTAGCCATCCCTAAATTTCTTTCCTTCGTAACAAGTTTTCATTTCTTCCTTAACCTTTCTACTGATAGAAAAGGACTAAAATTCTTTCCATTCACTGGTCGTTATTATGGACCAGAATGATATTCTGGTGATAGTGGAAATTCATCTGATTCAGACTATGTTAAAGTCCGTAATCAAATTTGGTGTTCTTATCTGTCCCACCAAGATCTTCATTATGGTGAAGTTTATGACATGTTGAATAAGAAGCCAAGAACTTAATCATACGCTCCTCAACAATTTCCAAATAGTTCGGCTTCTGCCAAATGATTTCAATCCCTTTAATCCTTCACACAAAAAATGTTCCTCCGCATTCCCGTGCATGGGAAGCTACCCCATATGACGTTTCTCCTATTTCGAATTCTTACGCACATCATATTAAATTTTTAAGTTCTATGACATACCCAATCAATTTTTCACAATAAAGGAGTATAGAGATTGGTTGAAGAAATATTTTACAGAAAAACTTCTACCACTTTGTTCAAACACTCATTGTGTTTGGTTGCATACCGTTTCCATCACTTCTCTGGATCATGCTAATTTAGAAACTAGTTTAATGAACCAAGAAGCAACCCCCACTCCAGTTGACTCTCCTGCAAAGGAAATTGTTTCCTCCACTCTAAAAAGTTATTTAGTTGATTTTGTTGCTAGTCTTCGATCATTTCCTCTTTTAACAAAATTATCTCCTTTAACAGCTCTAGTTCCTCCTTCCCTTCCAAAAGCACCTAAAGCATCAAAAGGAAAGGCAGTAACAGTTCCTGCAAAGAGTAGTAAGGCTTTGAAGGATCTCAAGGCCCTAAAATCTACTAAGCCTTCCTCCAAAAAAAATCAAAAGGTAAAGTTTTTTCCATTAGGGACCATTACCATATGGTCCATAGACATGAAAATTTTTACAATTTAAAATAGAATCCTTTTGAAAATGTGGACGAAGCTAAAAGAAAAAAAAAAGATTAGGGCTCGCTGTTAGAAGGACCAAACATGCAGATGACTGCATGAAGGACTACATGAAAGTATTGGCTCCAGGAACCCTGTAGGAGATAAATGCCTTTGTTTTCCTCCATTTAATCAAGTTCCACTAGAGGTTCCTTCAATTCACTTTAGTATGGCAAATCCAATTATTCCTCCACTCAAGTTGATAAATGTAAAATTTGAAGGGAAATTTTCTACAGATTTTCATGGACTAATGACCAAGGTTCAAAATGTCGATGTCAGTGGAAATATCGGTCAAGCCAAAATAAGACATATATCGGAAATGTCGGAAATATCGAAAAGAAATATTATAAAAATTGTGAAAACTTAAGAAGCATATTCTAATCTAACTACATATGCACAAGGAGACAAATAAATTCATTAGAAATGATAGCTTAGTTTAGTAGACCTGTATTTTAATATTCTTTACAAATACACATGCATACATAATGATTGACAAAATTATTATAATCTAACCGTATAAGCATAAGGGAACAAGTAGACTTTCTTCATTTTCTTCTTTCTTATCTTCAACTTCTTCCTCTCCCTTTTACTCTTCCTTTTTTTACTTTATTTGAAATTTATCATTTTTCATATATTTTTTTATCATGACAACACAATGTCAATATTAGGTAATAATACACTGTGAAAGGAGAATATTCTCTTAAACACACCGACATTATACATCATGTTGACCAAAAAATGAATTTTTATAATATACTTAATGTTTCGTATCGGTATAGGAATATGTCGTGTCGGTCCTGGTAGACATAAACATCTGTCAGAAGATATTTAAGATATTTCGAGATATTTGATACCATGTTAGTGACAGCTAAAGTAGTTCCTACAATTTTTTAAAGAAAGTGAGCTTTCTTATGATTTTCTCTTCCACATTTCTTACTATAAGAATTTTTTGATTTCCATCTTTCTTTTTTCAGGTGTAGAGACTCAACCTCTAGGCATCCATCTTTCGGATTTACTTCAAGGCCTACTAGAGTTTCCCAAAGAGGAACCATAAGATACTGAGCCTCTTGCGAAAAGGAAAAGACATTTGGTGAAGAAAGTTAATACCCCTCAAAGACAGACCCATCAATCAATCCTTCGTACGAAATCTCCTTAGGCAGTCTACGATCTTATAAAGCAAGAAGACTATGAAAATCTTCCAAAATAGAAGTACAGTTTCTTCTTCCAATTCAAGAAATACATTGGAAACCCATCTTTCCAAAGAAGTTCCTCCTGAATCATCCCAGACTCCACTCTCCCTGGGTCACAGCATTACCGATCCTCTAGTTTCCAACTAAGTAAGACTCCCAAGCATTCCTTCTGTTACTACCGATAATCTTACTCTAGCGGCATTATCATTAATTGTTGGTGTGATTGAGATGGCATGACCTAGAAGCTTTGATGCAGGATTTGGGCTCTTTTCTAAAAGGTGATCTCTCTACCTTAGATGAGGAGATTCAAACTGAATAACCTACTAGTCTTTAACCATCTCTTGAGGAGCTTAACCAAATGGTATAAAAGATATAGGAGAATGTAGAATCTTTCATTTCCTTAGGGTGGATTCAATGAAGCCATTCATCTGGGAGATGGGGAGAATGTAGAAGATACCGTTCAACTTCTATTTCGAGTTTCTTCCGAGGAATAAGATCCTTGTCAAAACTTTGCCTCCAACCTTGCCTCTACATTATCAGCCTCATGAGATTATGAGTGAGTTGTTGAAGAAATCACTACTCTCAAAGGTCTTACTTCTAAAGAATCCTCCGTGAGAGAGGAAACAAAGAAAATCCAATCATCTTATTTGAAGTTGATATCTAAAGAAGAATCATTGAAGAAGGAAGCTATTACTATGGAAGAACATATTCATGAGGTTAATGTAGAAATCCTTCGGTTGAAGACGGAGAGGATAGAAAACTTAAGGCACTTGAAGTTATAAAAAACAAAGGAGGGAGAATTCCTGAAGAAACACAAAGCAATCATAGAAGCAGCTAGGATGATGTTCAACAAGAAGCAGTGGCTCAAGAAGGAACTAAAAGGAGCTAGAGAAAAGAAGAAGGATTATCTTCCCACCACGATGAAATCCTTTGAGCATGGGATGTTGTGAAGGGACTCCATCTTGCTGGTCTTTGAACAACTTTTCTTTTTGTCCCAAGGCCAACAAAAATTCTTTTATTATAGTTTATTTAAATGGAAGATGAGCCTTATATACTTTATATTTTAACCCAACAAATGGGCCGGTAGTATTTCTATCTTTTGTCTTGGTGGATAAGCCAAGGTTTTATACATATCATGCTTTCATCTTCTAGCCATCTTGTCTATGCTTTATTTTTGTTACTAAATTTTTTTTGCAAGATGGATAACCAAGCCAAAATTTTGGTTTTTATTATTCTGTGATAACTTGTCTATTATCCCAAGTATTGAGAAAATATTTCTTTAGATACTTGCCATTAATGGCATTTTTCATGACTAATCATTTATTTCTTATAGGATAAATGATCATCCAGGGAGTACCTGATTTATTTTGTATGATCATTCCCAACTGGGTGACCATTTTCCATATTCATGATCCTTCGAATGATCTTCCAGACCAATTCTCCTTCTTTAAAGGATTTTGTTTCAACTTTCTTATTATATGCTTTGGATATTTTATGTTTATTTTCTTTCATTATATTAAAAGCTTTTAGCCGAGCTTCACCTAAAATTTCTAGTTCAATAATCATTGCTTCATTAAATTTCTCCAAACTTAGTTTTTCTTGGAAAGCTACCCACCTAAAGGAACAACTATTTCCATTAGTATGATGCATCATGGTCATACGTTAAGGCATATGTGTTGGTTAGTGGTTACAATACTTGCCCTCTTTGATGTGTTATAAGCCCATAGAATTTGTGGTAGAATTTGATGCCAAGACCTAGGTTAATCCTTAATAGTCTTCCTTAAAAGATCCTTCAGGATCCTATTGGAAGATTTTGTTTATCAATTGGCTTAAGCATAGTATGATGGTGTGAAGTATATAACAATTTTATACCAAAATCCTCTGCAAATTGTTATATGGCTTTGATTCACTTCCTTCATGGGCCTAGCTTCCACCTATTTAGTGAAGTAGTCAATGGCTGTATCACAAAGCCATGTAATTTATAAGAAACAGGGTTTATTTTCCTATTAAATCCATCATCCAACCTCTAAATGACCAAGGTTTAATTATAGGATGTAATTCCACCAATGGAACTCGTTGTAGAGGACCACACTTTTAGCATGATTTATAGGATTTGGCATAAATTATGCAATCAGCCATGATGTTTGGCCAATAATAACTATACCTACTTAATAACCACCTCATTTTTATTTCTGCTTGATGAACTCCACAAATTCTTTCATACACTTTAGCGGTTTTCTGCTTCTTATCCAAAACATCTTAAAAGTTGTCCATCAAACCCTTTTCTATATGATTCTCCTTCGAGAAGGACATAATTTAAAAACCACATTTTAATTTTTCTTCCTACCTTCTGACTTAGGTCATTCAGATACGTAAGGATTGGATTCCTCCAATCATCAGGCTCATTTTCGATAGAAAATATTTCCAACCCCCTTTCTCTTTCTTTCACAAATGGTAAAGATCTCTTGGTTTCTTATACCATCCTCTGATTTACTCCATTAGGAATTATTAACCCGAGGCTATTTGGAACATTACATTAGCCATCTTATTTTGTTTTCTTGGAAAAAACTTGAGGATTACATCATCAAATAATTCTAACAACTGGATGGCTTTAGTATAATAACAAGTTAGTGCCCAACAATTGCATCTATATTCTTCAAGTAACTGTCTAATAGCTAATTGGGAATCCCCCGTGATTTCAGTAGTCTTAGCCCTGTGAAAGGCATATTCCATCTTTTGTCCTGATGGAGAACTTATTACAATCCCAGCACCGGAGGATATCTTAGTATTTGACCCATCAAATCTCAGTTGCATTACTATGTAATGTTGAGTAAATATTTCGAAATACTCCTTGGCAGCCAATTCATCTATTTTTGGTGGATGATCTACCAAAAAATCTACCAATGCTTAACGTTTTACAACCTTTGAAGGCACATACTAGATACAATACTTAGTCAATGCTAACATCCATTTTCCTACTCTACCATGTAGGATTGGACTTGATAACATATACCTTATTATATTAATTTTGGCAATCAAATACACAATATTGGATAAGAGATAATGTCTCAATTTGACTGCAACAAAGTACAATGTAAGACAAAAATTTTCTATTGGTCAATAACGCTTCTTAGCATCATTCAAAGTTCTACTTAAATAACAGACTACTTTCCCTTTTCCTTCATCATCTGCACCAATGGATTCCTCTATGGCAGAAATATGGAGTCTAATACGACGATCTTTCCTTGTAGGAATGAGTACCGGTTGAGACAGATATCTTTGATATCATTAAATGCTTGTTGATGCTCTTCCTTCCATATAAACACGTCTTCCTATTTTAATTTGATTAATGGAGAGAACATACATGTCTTTCATGTTGAGTTAGAAATAAATCTACGGACGAAATTTACTTGTCCTAGGAATCTTCGTAATTCTTTCTTATTTTTCGATGGATCCACGGCTTGAATTACTTTAACTTTGTTTCCATCCACCTCAATCTCTCTAGTGGACTAAAAATCCAAAAAAATGTCTAGCAAATACACTCAGTGCGCATCTGAGATGATTTATTTTCAATTTGTATTTTTCCATCCTTTCAAATGTTCTTTGAAGTTCCTCCAAATGATCATTCTTTACCTTAGATTTAACCACCACATCATCAATATAAATTTTCATAAATTGACCTATCATGTCATAAAAGATCACATTCATGGTACTTTGATACGTGGCACCTGCATTCTTCAAGCCAAAGGGTATTCTTCAAGCCAAAGGGCATTACTACCCGGGCATAAGTGTCTAGGGCCCCTAAAAATCTTAATGCAATTTTAGTGACATCTTTTTCCGCAATATAAATCTTGTTATACCTTGAATGGTCATCCATAAAGGATAATATCTCATGTCTAGCTACCCAATCGATTAATAGGTCAGCAATGGGCATGGGATATTCATTATTGGGTGTGGCCAAGTTTAGATTCCTAAAATCAATGTAAATCCTAATCTTTCCATTTTTTTCAACAGTAGGAACAATGGTAAAAAACCATTCCACATACCTTATAGAGTGATAAAGCCAGCCTTCAGCAGCTTTTTTATCTCCTCCTTCACCCTCGCCGCAATCTCTAGAGACATTCTCCTTGGCAGCTGTTTAAATGGTCTGTAGCCTTCATTGATTGACAAACAATGTTCCACCAAGATTATACCCTAAGCCTGGCATCTCATCATAATCCCATGCAAAGTAGTCTATACATCTCTTCAACAAAATGATAAGTTCGTACTTTATCTTAGTGACAAGCAAACTACTAATGTACGTGGACCAAACTTTTTTCCTCTACTCCAAGGTTGACCTCTTTTAGTGGATCATGCACATTAACCTTTAAATCATCTTATTTTGTTGGTGCGGCCACTAAATCTTTCGTCTGAAGTTTCTCTCCATTGAGGTCAAATCCTTCTTTTTTTAGTAATGAACTCAGCAATTTCTGCCATTTCATCCTCTAATAGTATTTTTTTTTTAATACATGTTTGGCAATGTAGGCTAAGACTTTTCTCACAGCCTGTCGTACAGCCGTTTCTTTCTTTTCCTTCTCAAAATCAATCATATTGATTCCCGTGTTAACTTGGATCAGAGGCAATGTTTCCACCACTAGTTCAAATGATTCCAATCTCTTCCTAATAGTGCATTGCCTCAAAGGATTATATCTAAGGGTACATTTCCAAATTGTAATTCCCTAATCGTTTTCTCTCGTTCTTCTAGGCTAAAATTCATTTCCTCCACTAGGTCATCTCCCTCCAACAACTCTGTCATTGCTAGAAGGTCTTCAATAGAAGGTTTTTTCTTCCATATCAATACCCTCCGAAATTGGGAACTTTCCTTTCCATTATTCCAGCAAGGGGTATCAATGAGCCGAGTTTTGCCCCACTCAGCTTAGGCTCGTCACATGAAGACAAAGCTCAAGCCTCAGGGTGTCAAGCTCACGCTTGGCTCGCCAAAAAAAAATTACCCAAGGGCTGGTAGGGACAAACACGCCTCAAGCTCACTCCACTCTCCAAACTTGCTGAACAGCTTTTCTCATTTTCCTTGAACAAAAAAAATCAACTTTGTGAGTGGTCGGCAGGTTATCTATGGTTCCCTACTTAACACACCCTCGTAACCATTCAACATTAGTATTTAAAAGAACAAAAACAAAAGAAAAAAACAAAAACACTCCAGATAGAAAACAAACGGCAATGAACACTCTGGCAAGAAACCAAAAACTTCTTTGATAGAGAGCACTTCATTTGCAGTACCTTTTTTAACCTTCCCCAACTAATGAACTAATAAGAGGCATTTCCAGGTGATACTGTACAACTAAGAAGCACTCCAATAACTTGTTCAATTTGTGCAACAGCTGTATACCAACTTGAATGAATCATGATTCCGTAAAACCATCGCTCAAGTGTTAAAATCCACCTTGTTTGAATCATCTTCCCACTGCGAGATTGTGGGAGAAGAAAACCACAACCTGTGGAATTCGGATTATTGGATAAGCTGAGAAGAAGATTGAGTGTGGAGCAATCAGAGAAAAATGTGTTCAAAATTGTGGAAGATAATGAAGAGAAAGGGGGGTACCTAATGGGTTTTGAAATGTGGATGTAAAAAAGAAGAAAAGGGAGATGGGGAGAGGTACCAAATGGGTTTGGAAGTGTGAAAAAAAAAAAAAAAGAATGGGGTATTGTGTACAAATAGGGACTTAGGAAAGAGGAAATACCCTCCATACTTCGTTTTAGATTTTATTAAAATAATTTTTTATTAATATTTTTACAAGAAATAATTTTAAAATAAAAAAGTATATCATTTATTTATTTTTTACTTATTTACTATTCATCTTTGTCAACTAAAATTATTGTTAAACTTTTCTTTACTCAGTCATATATATATATATATAGTAAACAGCTGAGTTTCGTGCAACTCAGCTCAAGCCCTCTTAGGAAATGAACTCCAATAAACTTTGAGGCTTGCTTTGTGAGCTTTAAACAAGGCTTAGACTCAGCTCATGACAAGCTGAGATCTTAAGCTAAGTTGAGCTAGCTCAGCTCATTAACAGCCCTAATTCCGACTTCCCTTTTTCGAAATCATGTCTTCTTGGACTTTCTTTCATTTTCTTTTCTCTTTCTGGCATGACCATCTTCATACTTCCTTCATATGTATGCCCAATTTTGATTCTTCATTCTGTCAATCGCTTCCTTTACCATCTCCTCTTCTATGTTCTAGTCATGAGTGGCGGAAATCTCGAAGGAAATTTTAGATGGGTAACCCTAGTCCATTGACCCACCAGTTTAGAAAGAGGTTTTATCCATCTATTCCATGCTAGTGGATTTTCTTGAACAGGATATTCCCCTCTTCCTTGCTAGTGAAAACCAAGTCTTACCCAATTTCAACTCCTCTTCTGCCTCCATGAAGGAAATTGAAGAGAAGTTTGTACTTTTTTCCATATGTTGCATACGTTTGGTATTTGGTCCCATGAGACTCTGGTGGAAAGTTTCACAAATTCTTCCACAAATGACATGACTAGGATGAAACTTTTCTTTTTATCATGCTTAATCGATCTAACCAACATTGACCCAATTTCCTTCGTCCTTGGGATCTCTAATTTTTCTTTCTTTTTGCCATCAATTTCCTTCTTGGGTCCATGATTTCTTCCAAGACCTTCAAATCAAAATTTAAAGAAGTCATGTGCAATGGTACCGTTGATGAAAATGGTTCGACATCTATATCCATTTCTTCCTTCAACTTCTTCAAGAATTTTAATAAGCCTTTATCAATGTTTTCATGTATTATATTATGGAAAACTATGCAGCTGACGGTAGAATAGATCTTAGACCTATGCCATTTACAATAGCTAGTATGTTTTAACTCTTCAGGAATAAGAATTTTATGTACCTCAATCAGCTCAATGAATTTTACCATTATCGGATGGTCAAAATTTTCTCCCCCTTCATTATGTCGAAGGAATAATTCTTTTCGGTGCCATATAAAGTCTTTTTAGCACATGCAACACTATTCTTAATAGATTTTCTCTACAAAGCTGGACATACAAATGACTTTTTTTAGATGATTTCTAACACATCGATCCCATAGTTTGGATCGACGTAATATGTTCCAGTGGAAGAATTACATTGTTGGTTTTCCGCTCTTAAAAGTCATTCTTATTTGGTAGCTTTGGTGAATAGTTCGAACAGATCTTAAAATTTCATACCTTCAAACTTCTTTCGCAACTTTATCTCCAAGTCATTCATGGCCAGCTTGACAAATTCCGATTCAAGTATTGCCACCAAACATCTATTTCAAACATGCTTGAATCACTGCAAATATCTTTCGATTGTTTCCCCTTGAAACAGTCTCAGTTGTGAAAGATCAGCCATCAAGACTTCTAATTTTGTCCGAAAAAATTGCAAATGAAAATGCTTTTCTATATCCTATCAAGATCGCATAAATATAGTAGGTAAATTAATATACCAAGTGAAGGTTAAGCCTATCAACGAGTTCCCAAATAGTCTAAGTTTGAGATAATCATTAACAGCTAACCCTCTGCACTTGATGGTGAAACGACATATGTGTTCCATAGTACATTGGTCTTTCTCTCCTGAAAATAGGGAGAATTCATGAACTTTATAGCCTCTAGGCATATCATATAATTGATTTATTCATTTAGGGTAGGGCTTACGAAACATTGGTCTATATTTATCCTTGGATGAGAGTTTTGACCGACCATCTCATGGATGAGATTAATCACTTCTGCCCTATCCACAAGTTATGCATTTTTACCTTGTAGAGGAAACCCATAAGCATATCGTTCCTCTATAGGCATGTATTGATATTGTCCCCAAGTAAAGGATTTTGTTGTTGTTGCCCCCCGAATCCACTATTTGGTGGAGGGGTAGGTGTCTGCCCGCCGAATCTCTCCTCTAGTTGAAAATTTGGCAATTGCCCCTGCTTGTCTCACATTTCCACCACTGCCCTTTGATAGTGGATTTCGGTTATGTGGGAAAAACGGTCTAGTATTATAGTCGTTAAGACTATTCTAACGATCATTATGACCATTATTACGGCCATTTCTTATGTTTCCGACATTCTCACCACCGTCCTCAAACAGATCGTTTCTTCTTACAAAAAATGGTTGCCTCACACCATTCACTCTCTCCTAAGGATGCAATGGTTTAAAAAAGAAAAAAACAGAATCCAGATCAAGATCGATCCTGGCCGATTCCAATCCAATTCGGTCTTAAATCAGCCTATTCTGATCCGAATCAAGCGATCCAATGCCAAACTAAAGATTTTCCTTGGATTGGCCAATCCAGGCAATTCAAGGTTGATTCAGCCAATTTAGAGTATCAATCCAAGGGCCAATCTGATCCAATTCAATTGATCCAAGGCCAATTCCAATCTTGATCGGCCGATCTGACTTGGAATCGACTGATATTTAAAACCATGGGAGGCGGAGAAGGTGACCTACTGTCATTATTACACTCAAAAAGCACATCTATTTTTAATTAAACAAGTTGGTCTACACCCTTACACTTTCATCCATACGGGCATTCAAACCATTGATGGGATTAGCCAAGGAATCCATCATTACATGATGAGAAGTAGAACCTTCCTCCTTGCGTACATCCCTTAGTTCTTGGGACTATTCGTAACAAGGTTTCTGGTTACCATCATCATTATTCCTATCAAAATCATTGTTCTAGTTTTGGTCTTCACTCCTTCTTTAAGCCATTCTAGTAGTCCCATCGGGCGTGCCAAAAAAAAGGTGTTGACCAAAAAATCAGTTTATAGGCATGCCAAGGCTGAGTCGGCACAAAATCTAGTCTTTTTCTTGTGACCCCAGGCAATACTACAAACTGAACAATCAGAGAGAATCTCTCATACGGTTTTATAACACCCTGCATTACTTTAAAATTACTAAAATGTAAATACTAATAATTCGATGTGAGAATGCTAAGATAGGTGTTACTGGTGGACCATTTTAGTGTTTATGTGTCATGAGAATGAAGAAATAGAGAAGGCAAGTGAAGGAACAAAAAAAGAGTTTTGTCTGATAAATTAGGGGGAAATCCTGATTGATTAGGAGGGTTCAAAAAACCGAGCCCTCATTATACCTAATCAATCAGGAGGAAATCTTGATCAATCAGAGAGCCAAAACCCATTCTGTCTGATCAATCTGCTGATCGAACACACCTTTGATCAATTAGGATTATGCCTAATCGATCAGGAGTAGGAAATCTAGAAATTTCTAACATTTTCTGCTAGCATGTGATTTCTCTCATAAAACATAAAAGACCCATTTATGATCAAATAAAACACTTGGGTTGCCCTATTTAAACCTAAAAACATAAATAAATAAAAATGAGTAAAGAAAAATAAAATAAAAAAGTTTTAAGAGAAAGGGAAAAGAAAACCTTAATTTAATGAAGGTAAGCCATGGAAACCCACACTATAAAAGATTTTACTAAGTTTTATAGTTTTCTTTAGGATTTTCATTAGATCTCACCGATTCTTGGTGTTGTACACCATTAATATACAGAGAAATAGTTATTTGATAGTTCCTTGAAGAGAATCCACAAAGGAAAGAGGATTTTGCAAGAAGAACTTGGATATCCAAGAAGAAATAGCTATAGTAAGTAGTTGTACAAGATGTACACTTGTTTTCTCTCTTAGGATCTTACATGTATGATCTTTAAATCTATGATTTGAGGTTTTATAGTAGAAAATCTATGGATTTCAAGGTTTATGACATGAAAAATGGTTTCATCCCATACGTAAATGGTTTTCCTTACTAGAATCTCATAGATATTTGTCTATCTCTATGATTTACAAATGATTTCATATTTCCCTTGATAAGATCTTAGAAGTCCCTATTGTAAACTTGTAATTTGCATCAATTTGGAGGTTTTTGGTTGCCAAGCATGTATGCTCACCCATGTTTTCTCAAGAAAATTTACAAAATTGATTTTTATAGCTCCTCACATGAAATTTAACGTATTTCACCTGTAGGCTTCATTTCATACTAATATGGGAATTAAAAATGCATCCGAAATTCATAGTTCCTTTTGTACTCTATAGAATGGTCAAGCATCTTGTATTGTATTTCCGATTGCGTTTGATTATGATATTTGATATATGAATCCATTTGAATAAGTTTCATATGAGTAAAATAATAGTTAAGTTAAAAAAGTATTTGTTTGAACATTCGATTGGATTTATCGTTATAAATTCTGTAATGAATTTTTAAACAAATTTTATGTTCTGGAAGAAATAAATATCTTCTATATTAACAAGTGAAATAAATAATGATAAGTGATAAAAGGTAAGTGAAATGAACAATAATAAATGATAAGTGAAATGAATAATGATAAGTGATAAGTGAACATAAGATCCCGCCATTGCGATTTAAACGATGGCATAAAGATCCCGTTATTAGGGGTTAAACAATGACATAAGATCCCGCCATTGAGAGTTAAACGATAGCCAAGATCCCGCTATGGGGAGTTAAATGATGACATAAGATCCTGTCATTAAGTTTTTAAACAATGACAAAATATCCCACCATTGGGAGTTAAATGATGGCCAAGACCCTGCCATTAGGGGTTAAACAATGGCATAAGATCCCGTCCTTGGGGGTTAAACGATTGTTTGAGTGGAGTTGGATCCAGCAAGTTCCAACAATGTTGGATCGATCTAACCAACTAGCAAATCGATCCGGACATGTTCGGGTAAATCAAGCATGCTGAAGACCAACACCAGAGACGTGCCGGATCAATCCAACTAAATAGCAAATCGATCCAGGCATGTTCAAGTAAATCAAGCATGCCAAAGACTAGCACCAAAGAGGTGCCGGATCAATCCAACTGACCAGCGGATCAATCCGAGGAACCTGGATCGATCCAACTAGTCAGCAGATTGATCTAACGGTGACGAAAAAGATTTGGAAAGTTTCGTGAAGCGTCAGGAATCCCTAGTTCATGGGGGATTAACTTAGTTGATGTAAATATGGTCTCTAAGGTTGTCAAAGGTGATTGCAAGGTTAAAGAAAGAAACACAGTGGTTTGTGAGAGATTGAAAGAGAACTCTTGTAATCTTCGCCAAATAGTGAAACTTTCTTTGTGACTCGGTGGTTTTTCCCCAACTTGGGGTTTTCCACGTAAATCCAGTGTTCTTGTAGTGTGCTTGTGGTTTACTTTGTTTTATTTGTATTATTATTGCTTCTTCTTGTTTGGTTTGATTGGTAGGCTTTTGGCATAAACCCCCAACAACTGGTTTAAGAGACAAGTTTTGGAAATCCGGTTTCAAAAAGTCAAGGAAGTTACAGACTTTGTTTTGAGTGGGAGCAATGGTGGCACAAGCGGATAAATCCACAAAGTTTACAAAAGGCATGACTCGGTAATAGTAGCGCCCTTGTTTGTGATGAAAAAGGTTTTCTTCTGATTGGGTGGGTGCATGGGAATCTGATTATACCCAGAATATGCATCCATGAACAATAGGATTTCATGGTCAGTCGTAGCATCTACCAGTTGGTCAAACTTTGGGAGTGAAAAGTTATCCTTGGGACAGGCTTTATTAAGGTCGGTGTAGTTCACACAAACCCTCCATTTTTCATTCTTCTTTGGAACGACCATTTCGTAGGTTAGTTATTCATGGTATTGAACCTCATGAATGGATCTAGCCTGTAGGACATGAGATTTTGTCATGGGGTGAATCTTCTTTGTTTTTGTTTTACTGGTGGGTAAGATGGATCAACACTCAACTTGTGATTCATCATACACGACATATCTTCTAGAGAATATACAAAAACATCTTTGTTACTATTCAAAAAATGAGAAAGTTGCTTCTTCAACTCCTTAGGTCGATTTGCTCTAATTCAAGTAACACAGTCTAGCTTCTCCGAGTCTAGTGTTACTTCTTTAAGTTCCTCTGTCGTGGAGGCTTGTGGACCCTAAGATTGGTTGTATGCACTTGGGGGTCCATGCAATAGTTGTTATTGATCTGGTGGAGTAGATTGTTGCTGCTCAACCTTCATTGCCAGAGCGTAACAATTTCCGGCTAATGCTTGGTCTTCTCAAACCTCCATTAGCCCTTCTGGTATAGGGAATCACAAGCATTGATGATAGGTAAAAGGGAATACCTTCATTTTATGAATCCAACCTCTCCTTAGAATTGCATTGTATGGAGAACGTGCATCAACCACCAAAAAGTCTATCATCACTGTAACTAGCCCAAGAGACACAGGTAGCTTTATCTTTCCAAAAACGGGTGTCGGCTGACGATCAAATCCAACTAGGGGAGAGGAATAAGGTTCAAGGTCAAAAATTTTCAAATTCATCTAACGGAAGGCTAAAGATAAGAGAATCTTTGTCGAGCTTCCTATATCGACCATGGTTCTTACTTCTGAGTTGGAGATTTTTTGGGGGGATAAACAGAGCATCATCATGTGGGCAATGCAAATCTTCTAAGTCATGGTTTAAGAAGGTGATCAGCCCGTGTTGTGATTTTAATGGTGATTTTGTCACCATCTTGGTTGCCTGGGGTATATTGTACATGCGGCATGCCTGAGCTGCCTTCCAGTGGTGGCTCCTCAAGGCTGCTCTGGCAGCTTCCCTAATCTGGGGCCCTCCATGAATGGTATGAATGATTAGATCTGCCGCTTCTTGTTGTTGGGTATTGGCCACCTATCTAGGAAGGGGCCTTTCTTCTCAAGGGGACGTACCACTCGCTGCCGATCATCGACAATATAAGCCTTGAGATACCCTCATTTGATGAGATCTTCCAATTGGAGACAAAGGGTCCTACATTCTTCTGTCTTGTATCCCTTGGCTTTCTGATAAGCATAGTGCCTAGATTAATCTATGGTGCTCAGATCACTCTTTATGGGTTCAAGACACTTCAAGTACGGCTCGTTCTTTATGCATTGTATGATAGCTTAAATGGCCATGTTGAGGGGTGTGAATTCTCGTCGGGACTTATCCTCTATCTTCCTCTTCTTGCTTGGGTTGTTTTTGTGTCAGTCTTTTGTAAGACTAGGTCTAAACTGGAGGTCAAGTGGTGCATCAATCACAGTTGTCCGTAGGGGTCTTTGTCAAAGACTGATACAACATGTTGGAATGGAGTAAGCCTCTCTTATAGGCTAAAGCTTCAATCTTTTCATCACAACCTTTGATATGAAGCATCTCAGCATGGAACCTCCATGTGTAGGCTCTTAGGGCCTCCTTGCTTCCTTTCTTCATATTGAAGAGAGCATCAAAATCCTTCTTTTTTGGACATCTGTGGACAAAATTTGTAACAAAGGAGATGCAAAACTGATATAGTTGTCGATACTTGAAGGGATAGTTTGTGAAACCACCCTAAGGCTATACCTTGTAAGCTAAAAGAAAAGACCTACACATCAGAACATCGTTATGTTGCTCTAATGTCTTCATCTACTGGTAATGATGCAGATGTGCCACTAGATCTGTGGAGCCATCATAGTTGACAAACTAGGCATGGTGAAATGCCTGAGAATTACCTAGTTCATGATATTTTTAACTAAATGGGAATTTGTCGAGATTTCTTACATTTTGAGCTATCTGTTGGGCGGTTTGGTTCTGGGGGAATCAGATCATAGGTTTAGTTCCTCCAAGCGTTTGTCCACCAAGGACTTGACATCTTATTTGAAAACTTTCTTCTGATTTAAAGTACCCTCGACAGGATGAGAGGATTCATCACCTTCGTTGTTGTGTTTTGTCTTTTCTTTGTTGGTATGAGAGTAAAAGGGTTACTAGTGCTGGTTAAGCTCTCCTTGATTTTCAAATGGAGGAAGACATGTTCTCAAGATGTTGTTTTCATGAGTCAATCTCTCCACATCTCACAGGTACTCCTCCTTTTGATCTTTGAAATGTTGTTGCAGTGCCTCTATTTGTGCTAAGATTATGGCAACTTGAGGTGGAACGTTCGTTTCTTAAAGCTGCTCTTCTGGAATAACATTGGTGCTTATCCAAGTGGTTCTTCATCAAGGGGCCAAGGTGAAAAAGAAAGTTGTTTTCTCGTCACAAACGTTCCCACAGATGGCACCAAACTATGGAAGGTAAAATTCCTCCACACAATTAAACGAGTTGAATCCTTGGTTTCTTCTGTTTGGCCAAGATAAGGCTGGTTGACAAAGTTTCTTCCGTTGGTTCTTGCACCAATGTGGTACCTGCCAAAAGACCTTCGACGATCAAATTAGTAGGGTTTTAGTTAGGAGGAGTGGATAAGTTTCGAGATATTACCTTGAGGACGAGTATCCTTGTTTCTTTATAAACTCTGATAGAGAGGTATCCCTTATCTCATGGGATTGTGGATTTAACTCCTTGAGTCGATCATGGGGAGTTAGGATAGTGGGAGGTTTTGGATTCAATGAGAAGAAGATTGAGAGAAAGGAGAAGAGACAGAAAAAAAGAAGAGAGAAATGTAGGGAGCCAAGTAGATTCGTTCTCCAATACGGTATTGCTATTTATTATATATTAGGGTACAAGAATACAAAAATACCCTTATACCCCCTCACTACATATACGTCTACACTCCTCCTCAAGCTGAGTGATAGATATCAAAGAGACCCAGCTTGCGAACCAATGAAGAGAACAAGTCACGGCCAAGACCCTTTATAAATATATCCGTAAGTTGATCTCCAGTTTGCACAACTGGGGTGCAGATGATCCCAGTATGGAGTTTCTCCCTGATAAAATGCCGATCAACTTCAATGTGTTTGGTGCGATCATGTTGCACTGGATTTTGAGCAATGCTGATGGCAGCCTTATTATAACAATAGAGACGCATAGGTGAGGTTGTAGGAAAACCAAGCTCAGAGAGAAGAAGACGTAAACACAGAAGCTCACAAACACCATGAGCCATAGAACGGAACTCAGCTTCAACATTGGAGCGTGCAACAACAGATTGCTTCTTGTTTCGCCAAGTAACCAGATTGCCATCAACAAAGGTGCAATAGCTAGAGGTAGAACGGTAATCAGTAAGAGAGCCAGCCCAATCAGCATCAGTATAGCCTTCAATAATCAAGTTAGAATGTTGAGAGTATAAAAGGCCAGCACCAGGGTTGTTCTTGAGATAGCGAAGAATACGATACACAACATCAAGGTGCATAGTAGTAGGGGCATGCATAAAATGACTCACAACACTGATAGCATAGGTAATGTCAGGTCGGGTGATAGTAAGATAAATAAGGCGGCCCACAAGACGCTGATACCTGTCTGCATCAATGAGTCTGTCGCCCACATCAACGGTAAAACGATGATTGGGATCGATCGGTATGTCAGTAGGCTTACAAGTTGTCAGATCAATCTCTGCTAAAAGATCCAAAGCATACTTCCGCTAAGAAACAAAAATACCCTTATTGGACCGAGCGACTTCAATACCCAAAAAATACCGTAGTTGCCCGAGGTCTTTAATTTCAAACTCCCTTTCCAACTGCAATTTCAACTAATAGATCTCCATCGGATCATTGCCAGTGACAATAATGTCATCCACATAAACAATCAAGGCAGTAAGATGATTACCACCAGTATGCTTGAGGAATAAAGTGTGATCAGCTTAACTTTGAAAGTACCCAAACTGAAGTACAGCTAGGCGGAAACATTCGAAACAAGCCCGAGGAGATTGTTTGAGACCATAAAAGGCCTTCTTAAGATGACATGCCTTCCCTTTAAAGGAAGAGGGAAAAAAACTAGGTGGAGGCCGCATGTACACCTCCTCAGCCAAATCACCATAGAAGAAGGCATTTTTTTACATCAAATTGATGTAAGGACCACCCTTTGTTAGCAATCACAGAGATAAGTAGCCGAATAGAATTTAATTTAGCCACAGGAGCAAAGGTCTCCTGGTAATCAATCCCATAAGTTTAGGTATAGCCCTTAGCCACCAAGCAAGCCTTGTAGAGATCTACAGATCCATTAGGCTTCAGCTTCACGATATATACCCATTTACAGCCAACAGGAACTTTGTTGCGAGGAAGATCAACAATCTTCCAAGTGCCATTTTTTTAAGAGTAATCATTTCCTCTTGCATAACAGCCTTACACTGCGATTGAGAAAGAGCTTCTGCAACGCTACGAGGTACAGACACAGATGACAAAGCAAGAGCAAAACTACGATGTGATGGACATAATGACTGATAAGACACGAAGTTAGCTAAAGGATATTTTACACAAGATCTGACACCCTTCCAAATGGAAATAGGTAGATCAGAGTCAGGAAGAGAAGAATTACTTGGATCAGGAGATGTATCGGAAGAGACATCTTGGTGGGGAGCAAGAGGAGCATCTATAGTGGTCATTTTCTTCTTTCTGGTATAAACCTGAAGTACCTTCTCCCCCTCAACACAAGCACCAGAATCAAAAATAAAGGCTAGAATAGGAAGAGGAGTGGAGTGAGACTCCTCTACGAAAAACTCCCCTTGAGTAGAGGTGTGAGTGGAAGAGAAAAACGGAATAGTTTCATGAAATGTAACATCCATAGACACAAGCCGCTGCCAAGTAGCAAGATGGTAACACTTATATCCCTTTTAGCTAGGATCATAACCTAAGAAAATGCATTTAAGAGATTTTGGATCAAGTTTAGACCGCTGGGATTTGTCCACACACACATAACAGATGCACCCAAAAACCTTTGGAGGTATAGGAAACAATGTAGCAAGAGAAGACAGGACAACAATAGGGGTCTGAAAATCAAGCACTTTGGTAGGTAGTCGATTGATGAGAAATGCAGCAATCTGGACAGCATCAGACCAAAACGTTTTGAGCACATTCATAATAAACAACAATGCACGAGACACTTCAAGTAAATGTTTATTTTTTCTCTCAGCAACTCCATTTTGTTCTGGAGTGCTTGGACAAGTGCTCTGGTGGATAATTCCTAACTGATCAAGAAATGAGGAAAAAGCATGGGACATATACTCACCACCATTATCAGAACCTAAAACCTTGATCCGATTATTAAATTGGGTCTCAACCATCTTATGAAATGAGACAAATGTAGGGACACTCTTTGATTTTAATAAATAGTCCCAAGTAACTCGAGAATAATCATCAACAAAAATCACAAAATATTTAAACCCAAACAAAGAAACAGTAGGAGCAGGACCCTATACATCAAAATGAACAACATCAAAGATGGATTCACTTTTATTCAAACTAACTGGATAAGAAGTTTGACAATGCTTGGCATACTCACAAGTAGGGCAATGAAAGACAAAACTACAATTAGAAAATAACTGCGGAAACAATTTTTTTAAAGTAGAAAAAGAAGGGTGACCCAAACGATTGTACCACTGGGACAGCTATAGAGAGCCAATGTTGTTATCCTTTAGTACAGGAGCGGAAATCTGCTGAACTAGTGATGCTGAATAAGGAAAAACATCCAAGATGAATAAGCCATTGTCCTCATGTCCCTTACCAATCGTCATCCTCGAACCCAAGTCCTAAAAGACACAATGAGAGGGAAAAAATGTTATAATACAATTGAGAGACTTTGTCAGATGACTCAGGTTTAAAGTAAACTTCAGGACATAGAGAACATATGACAAAGGTAGGGATGGTGTGACAGGTATATTCCCCTTGCCTGCAATAGAAGAATAAGACCCATCGACAATGCGGACCTTATCCTTCCCAGAACCAACAGAATACAAAGAAAAAAAGGAAGACGTACCAATCATATGGTCAGATGCTCCTGAATCAATGATTTAAGAGTGACTAGGGGTAGAAACACTAGCATTGAACGCAGAGGCAGAGGTACTTGACTGTGCAAAAGAAGTCTGAGGGGATGAGGTGGAGGAGTCCAAATTAGACATAAAGCGTCTCAAAGCCTCAATCTCGTCCCGAAAGAAAAAGCTAGTAGCAGGATCAGTGGAAGTAAGTGTAACATTAGATGCAGAAGATATCACAGAATTGGCACTTGGCCGACCACCACCCATGAAGTGAGAGCTGCCACGCCCTCCAGAAAATGAACCACGCTGAGGGCGACTCTGGAATTCCTGAAGACGACCATGTAAATCCCAACAATTATCTTTCGTATGTCGAAAATGGCTGCAATGCTCACATTTGAGTTTATCTCTTTCATCACCTGAGAAACTACCTCGGTCATCTTGGAAAGTTCCCCTACCACCACCTCCACGACCACGGGAACCTCCTCGACCACCATACTGAGTAGAAGAGAGCTGACTTTTCTATGGAGGATGGTGGTGGAGGACTGAACATGGCATGTCGACAGTCGTCCTTTTTTTGCACATACGAATAAACCTCACTAAGCGATGGGAAATGATCCTTTCCAAGAATTTGTATATGGATACCATCATATTCAGAGTTCAGCCCTGCCAAAAAGTCAAACACCCTGCTCTCAATTTCCTTGTGATACTCAACAACATCCACAGAGCACTTGGGACAATAAGTCTTGTAATAATCAATCTCTTGCCACATCCCTTCAAATGTGGAATAATAAGATGAGAGAGATTTATCACCCTGACGAAAAAGAGACGCATTCTGTCGCAAGTTATACATCCTGGCCTTATTTCCTTTCTTAGAATAGGTCTGAATCATAGAGTCCCAAATAGCTTTAGCAATTGGTAAATACATGAATGTGTGAGAAATCTCAGGCTTCATAGAATGTAGTAACTATGACATAACTATAGCATTTTCAGCCTCCTACTTTGGAAAAGTAGTAGATGTCAGATCTGGAGCTTTTATCGCACCGGTTAAGTATCCAAGTTTCCCTTTACCTGTAATATAGATTTGAGCTGAATGAAACCAAGGGAGAAAATTATTCCCATCAAATCTAACTATTGAAATAAGAGTGTTCGGG
>JAOXJP010258929.1:0-21223 GCA_025762735.1 Platanus orientalis | reverse complement strand
GGGCTGACACATCAATGCCGAAAAATGATTTACACTTCTTTTTTAGGGGGGTGGGGGGTGCTTATTACTTTTTGGCACTGATGTATCTGCACCCTGGTGCCGTTTTCACGGTTCTCATGAAATTCATTCTCACCTAATTTTTTTCCGAGAAACGAGAATAGTGTAATGAAGGAGGCTTTAGATTTGGTTACTCTTTCCTTTTCTTTTTCTCCCTTCGAATCATAGATGACCATGTCTGCACTTTTTTGAGGCCACGTTTGCTCCTTCCATGAGATCAGTCACACGTGAGCCCGCCTATGACAATCATTGAATAGAAATTAAATTGCTGGAGGAACTATATCCACTTAACCCAATCCCATCCAATGTGATAAATGTCGCATGGTCGGCCTCAAGAATACTTTTTCATTTTATTAGGTATCATTATTATTATGTTTTTCTTAGTAATCATTATTATTCGTTGTCCAAAAAAGTATCCCGGACTTCTCCAAGAAAATTTTATGCGTATTGACATGGTGAGTCCCCTGCAAGCGGAGGACTTTAGGTATTAAATCCTGGGGGGCTGATTGTCACGCTGAACCTGATAAACGGAAGCAAATGTTCTACAGGAAAAGATTGTTTTTTCCCGCTGTCATTACACAAGGCTGACACGTGAGATTATTTTAAGAAAATAAATACCGCATCTAGGATGGTATCCAGGACACCAGGGAACTTCATATGGAATCAAATGGGCAGGAGTTAAACGAAATTTCAAATTTCCACCCATTTTATTCCATAAGACGCCCCTTGGTGTCCTGGATACAATCTTGGACACCAAATCCAGGACATTTACTTCTTTATTTTAATTTTTAATTTTTTTACTATTTTAACCCTAAGCTTTTGTTCATGGAGGAGCATGGGAGTAGACAATTTTTGGAAATAAAATATTTGCTCCCGTGACAGTCTGGTGCAGTTATTGTTGACAACGGCCAGCATTTGACCTGTGGTGGTTGAGGAGACCAAATGGTTGTTTCCAAAGATTTGATACAAAATTTTGTCAATTAGAATTCTTACCATCTGATTCTATATTTCTAATTGCCATTGGATATTAAAAAAAAATATTAAGAGGGCAAGACCCATAAAATGGGTATATGGTAATATTACTCGTATCCTCAGGTGAATGGGTCTCACTCCTTTTGTGTTTGGGCTCACATGTGGCTCACCACAAAACGGCGTAGAGGATATGGCTCCATCTGTAAGTAGCCACAAATTGGACACCCAAAGAGTTAGGTCTACTGACCTCTGTCCTCTTTCAATTTTTTAATTTTTTAATTTTTGAACTTTTTTTTGGTTTTTTTTTTTTTTTTTTTTTTTTTTTTTTTTTTTTTTTTTTTTTTCTGATTTTACAGTCAGAAATTGGTTGTTACTGAGGCCATTGTGGTTTTCACATGCAGATGCACTGCAACAAGGTTGGATTGTAGACCCAAATTCTCGGATGCTGACTGTGAAGAGACAACCGATTGTGACAGAGCAGAAATTAGATTCCAGTAAATTACAGCGCTTAACGGAATATGTCTTCCACCTCGAGCATTGATTGGATTTTTAGATAAATTCATCAGTAGATGGCTTGTCTGGTTATCTTCCGTTCACATATTTTTTTATCATTGGGTATATAGAAAATATGCTGAAGCTTAGTTTTGAGCCAGGTAGTTGTCACTAGCAGAACAAAAGCTTTATTTTGAAAGAATGGTTGTCTGTGATGTCACAGACCCTTGTAGCCGTGCCATTGATTGACGCATGATGTGTTTTTGAATTTGGTTACTCTTTTTCAAATGAACATTTTTTTGGACGTTTTTAACCCCAAAAATAACACGTCAGCTTATAACTCACCATAGACACTAGTCATATTTTCATCACAGAACATTTACTGGGATTTTGAAATAACAAGAGACTAAGATCCAATGGTTTTGTTTATGTTCTCAAATGTTAAAAGCTTTCATATATATTGCCAATAAAGCATCTTTCAACATTAACTAATACTGCATGGGAGCTTTTGTTCTGTAGAGGATACCTGATTGGATCTTGTTTTGCCTTGGAGATGGAGCCTTTGTGAGGTTCCATCACTTGCTGCTTTTGCCTGTAGTTGTTTCCTTCTGCCTTCACTAACATGATTGCAAGGGACCTACATTGAAACGTTCCCCGTTTTTGTATCATTCTTTGCTTGTCCTGCATATCGCAACTCGATATGAACAGGCCAGCCATTGGCGGGTTCGGATGGCATTTTTTCCCTACAGACCTAACGGACCAGATCTCTTGGATAGACTATATCCAAAAAATTTAAATGAGCTATGGGACTCTCGCTTGAGCAAGATTATAAATTTACCACCAATGTACCACGGTGGGTGCTGGTTTCTCTTAAATATATCGAGGGACAAGTAAGGCTGAGCATGGGCTTGGGCTAGCCTGAGCCCAGCCTGAAATTTGGTTTTAAAAACCTTGGCCTAAGCTAGGCCTGATAAGGGCCTGGGCCCAAGTTGAAGGCCTGAACTTTATTAGGGCCGGGTTCAGGCTTACCTTGGTCCAGCCCAAGGCCCGACCCGAGGCCCAAACTTTTATATATATATATATATATGTTTGTGAAGAAAATGTTCTATGATGAAAAAGTGTCTTTAGTGCATATGGGCTGTAGGCTGGCCCGAGCCCGGCTCAAAGTCTGATAAAATAACTAGGGCCAGGCTTGGGCTTAAGGTTTTTAAAAATATTCGGGCCCGAGCTCGGTCTAAGCCTGAAATTACTATAGCGGGCTGAGCCTTGGGCCTACCTTGGTCCAGCCCGAGCCCAGCCCATGCACACCCCTAGGGACAAAGAGTGAAGTTCACAGAATTCAGTAGAGCTTTAGAGAGTCGTTGCTCTCATTTTTTTTTTTGGCAATTTAATTGATGAAAGAATGCTCCATACTAATAGGCACGTAACATGTCAAAAAGGTGTTTAGGGAATTACACAATCTATTACAAAACTTACTCTGTGACTTGGTTATTGATTGGCTTTGGCCACTAGGTTTCGAGGACCTCCATGGGGGGTTCCCAAAAAGTATACAAAAAATATTTTAAAAAATGTTACCCTGACAACTGGTGAATGACATCCGTAAAGGTAAATCATGATGACTGGTACAAGAGCTTGGAACCTGCTAGTGTTATATTTATTTTGACCTAAAGAATACTCTAGAAGATTACAATAAATAGGATAATAATAATAAAATAGAATAACAGAATGAGAATGATGTGTAAAAGCTAGCTGACAACCCATGTGGGTTGTTAGGCTATCATCCCTCCTCAAGTCGAGGGTGGGAAGCCACTGTCAGCTTGGACTGTAAATGTTGAAAGCGCGGTATCGGAAGAGCTTTGGTGAGGATGTCCGCAGTTTGATTTGTGGAAGGCACATGACACACAATGAGATCCTTAGATAACACATTCTCATGAATATAGTGATAGTCAACTTTGACGTGTTTGGTTTGGCGTGGAAGACCGGATTCGAGGCGAGTGAGATGGCTGAGATGTTGTCGCACCAGAGGGGAGGAACACCACAGACTAGCACATGAAAATCAGAGAGAAGAATCTTAAGCCACATGATTTCAGTGGCTGTTGTGGCTAAGGCATAATAGTCAGACTCGGTAGATGACCGAGCAACTATGGGTTGCTTTCTTGAGCACTAGTTGATAAGGTTGTTGCTGAGGTACACACAGTATCCTGTTGTTGAACAACAATAAGAGGAATTGCTTGCCCAATCGGGATTAGAGTATATTGTTAATGTCAAAGTTCTGTGTCGGGGGGTGAGACGTTGACCATAGTGAATGGTGCCTTGTACATAGTGGAGGATGTGTTTAAGTTCCTGAAAATAGGACTGAAGTGGAACATGCATGTGTTGGTAAATGCTATTCACAGCATAGGAAAGATCCAGTTGCATGATAGTGAGGTATTGAAGGGCTCTAGCGAGGCTACAAAACAAAGAAACATCTAAAAAGGGAGGATCTGTCACAGTGAGAGGGAGCTTCTTAGGATTTACTGGAGTGACATACGGTTTACAGGAGTGTAAAGCGGCCTTAAATAAGATTGACTTGACATATGTGGCTTGATTAAGAAAGTAGCTTGTGGGGGTATGGTGGACATTAATACCC
The DNA here is from genome assembly GCA_025762735.1 of Platanus orientalis. Lineage (NCBI taxonomy): Eukaryota > Viridiplantae > Streptophyta > Magnoliopsida > Proteales > Platanaceae > Platanus > Platanus orientalis. Next base: position 17,073 of record JAOXJP010258929.1, on the reverse strand, counting down.
ATAAAGTAATTAACATGACCGAGATTTTTCATGGCGAAGGTTTCATGTAGAGTTATCTAGATGGCGTGACTATGAACTTGGAGCTGTGAGAAGCGTGACTATGAACTTGGAGCTGCTCCTTGTTAGTAAGATGTCATCGACGTATATGAGCGTAATGGTGATGGAGTTATCTAGATGGCGAACAAAGAGAAAAACATGTAATGAACACCGTTTAAATCCAAGCATGTCTAGAAAGGTAGACAACCGGTCATACCAGATGTGTGTGCTTGTTTAAGGCCGTAAATTACTTTGCATAGCTTACAAACGTGATGGGGGAAGTCTGGATCAGTGTAACCCTGTGGTTGAGACATATAGATGTTTTCTTGAATGGTGCAATGTAAGAAGACATTTTTTATGCCAAGTTGCTGCATGGGCCAACCAAAATGGAGAACAAGTGAAAGATTAAGCTGAATAGTTGGAAGCTTAGCAACCGGGCTGAATGTCTCCCAGTAATCAGGGCCTTTTGTTTGGGGATAGCCTTTGGTGACAAGGCATGCCTTGTGGAGAACAATGTGACCAATAACATCACGTTTAAGATGATAAATCCATTTGCACCTAATAAGGTGATGATTGGGTGAAGGGAGAACTAAAGTCCAAGTTCCCTGTGATTGTAATGCCTCAAATTCATTAGACATCACCTAATGCCATAGAGGAGAGTGGATTGCGTCAGTGAAGCAAGTGGATTCCGTGGTGTCAAGATTGGAAGAAGAGGAGATGATGAGACAATGCTTTTGGATTAGTTAGAAAATACTGTCTTGAAGATGTGTACGAGTGTGGTGACGGGGAGGTGAGTCGGAAGATGGAGGTGAAGTGGAACTAAGAGGTGGTCAAGGGGGAGACGAAGCAAAGGAAGAGGAATTAAGAGATGAGGTAGAGTGGGATTGAGGGGAAGACAATGTGGTGAATGGGGAATGAGTGGGGGAAAGGGAATGGGTGATCAGGTTAGGAAGCACCAAGTTGGGAAAAGAAGATAATGTAAAAGAAGAGGGGGTTGATGGGACCCAATAGAAGGGGAGAATGTATGATGTGGAAAATAGGGAGGTGTGGTTGAAGAGGATTGAAGTGGTGAGAAAAGAGGATCAAACGAAAAAGAGGAATCAAAGAATTGAATGTGTTGACTCGGGTAGACGTGGCCAAAGTGAATATCCATACATTGACACCCTTTGCTCATGGAGCAGTAACACAGAAACACACATGGGGTGGAGCGAGGAGCAAGTTTGTTGAGACTATACGGGTGAAGATAAGGGTAAACAAACATCCAAAAGACTTTAAAAAGGAATAGTCAGGTGTGGAGTGAAAAAGCTTTTCATAGAGAGATGTGTGATAAAACTAACGTTGACATACGATGTATTAAGAATATAATTGTGCATGCAACATCCACCCACAAAGAAGTGGGCATGTGATTAGTTTGCGAAAGAGCCACGGTGGAATAAATAATATGCCAATGCTTACGCTCAGCCACCCCATTTTGAGACGGGGTGTATGGGCATGTAGTTTGGTGTAAAATGCCATTTGACCGTAAAAATTGGGTGAAACGGGAACTTGTAAATTCACCACCACCATCGTAGTGACTATTTTAATGGTGGTGGATAAGAGATTTTCCGCATAGGATTTAAAGTTTTGGAAAGCTAAGAGAACATCAGATTTATGTCGTAGAGGGAACAACCATGTGAACCGAGTAAAGTCATCAACAAACAATATATAAAAACAATATCCACAATTGGAGGGAACATGAGAGGGTCCCCAAACATCGAAATGTACAAGTTATAAAGGAAATAGAGAAGTTGATTAGATGGAGCAAGAGGTATACGGTAAGACTTTGCTATAGAGCAAGAGTTACAATGAAAAATGAGAAACATCATGAAACTTAAGTTGTAAAAGACGTGATAAAAAAGATAGAGTCTCTCTGGATGAATGTCCCAAGCGGTGATGCCAAAGTGTAGGAGAAGAAGCACGAGTAGTGAAAGCCGATGTGGACAACTTCTGAGAAGAAGACACAATAGAGATAGAATATAAGCCAACTTTACATCAACCATGGAAGACTAGTTTCCTCGTGGAATTGTTCTAAACCATGAGGCCACTAGAATCAAAAGCAAATCCTTTATAAACTGATGAACAAAGAGGAGATTAGTGGCTATAAAAGGGACATGTAACGCATCATGAAGCTTGAAGGAGTGAGAGGGTAGGGAGAGAATACCAGTCACTGTGTTTTGCACAGGGAGTTGCTGTCCATTTCCAACAGTGACAAAATCTAAACCATGAGATAGTTTGACAATGGAGAGAGATGAGAGATCTGAAGTGATGTGGGAAGAAGCGTTGAAGTCGAGATACTAAGTAACTAGAGGTGCCGGAGCAGTAAGAAGATCAGTTGGATGATGCAGTGGTGAAGAATGACGTTGAAATTGGGGAATAAGGCAATGCTAGCAATCAAAGGCAGTGTGGTTGGGTTTGCGACATATTTGACAGAACATGCGAGAACGACCACAACCCCTACCCCTGCTATGACCAAGATAGGAAGTAGAGAATATTACACTACGAGATGAAGTTTTGGCCGGAGCTAATGGATGATGCTGAGCAGTGAGTGCCGATGAAGAACACCAGCAGAAGAATCTACTTTAAAGATGGCAAGTTGTTGATCTTCAATAAGGAGATCTTCAAGTTCATCAATGGAGATTGAATGAGAACGAGTCCGGATGGAGGTCTTGAAAGTGTTGTAGTCGGACGGAAGACCATTAAGGGTGTGCAGAACCAGATCTTCCTCTTTAAGCTGAGAGCCGACGACAACTAACATGTCAGAGAGCACCTTCAGTTACAAATAATCAGGCATCGATAGAGTTTGCTTCTTAAAGTTTTGGATGCAAATTTTGAGCTGCAACATGTTGGAGCGAGAGAGATTTGCAAATCATCTTTTAAGCACTAGCCATACATTACGCGTATATTCGAGATGCAGAACAAGGGGAAGGATGGAGACAAACATCGTGGTAATGAGTTAGCTGAGTAGTTTCTAATCAACAAGAAACCATTCCGTAAAGCTAGGATAAGGTTGCTATTTGCCGGCCGAATTAAGGAGAGTTGTTGTTGCGGGAATAGAGACCGAACCGTTGATGAGAGATAGGAGAGAGAAGGCACAAAGGTTTATGAGAAACTGGAAATGCCATAACAAGTAGTTGGTATGGTCAAGTTTGATGGTAATCAAGGAGGAAATGTTTGAAATAAAAGAGGCTAGAGAAGTTGTAGACAACATTACAAATGACGATGAAGAGGGAGATGGGGATGGGGAGGGAGAAGATAATGGAGAAAAGAAGGGTGGTCGTCTGTTGCCATTAGGAAAAAAATAGAATAATGAAAACTCTAGACATGGGTTAGAGGCTCTATAATACCATAATGAATGATATAGGAGCCTAGGACAAAATCTTGGAACTCGTTACTATTATATTTATAATGAGCTAAAGAATGCTCTAGAAGATTACAATGAATAAGATAAGAGTTAGAAAAAGAATAACAAAATGAGAGTGACGTGTAAAAGCTTGCTAGCAACCCATGTGGGTTGTTACACTATCAAATCAGAGTGGGTCATTCAAGAAAAAAATGTTATATATTAGAGCTTTGATGAATTGAGAATGATCTCAAATTAAAGGATTTGGTTATAGAATAAAAAAAGGGAAGATGTATTATCATGGTAAACAGAGAAGACTTAAATGGGTGAATAAGAAACTCTAGTCATGTCTGGTAGGATGGATAGTTGGAGAAGTTCCTAGCACATAGATTTGGTATAAGATGAAAAAAGTTTGGAAGGTTCCAACTTTCGAGGGAAGTGCGTGTGAAGAGAATGCCGAACAACCATTAAATGTTTGTGCTGCCATCAATAGAGGTGGAGGCATGAGTTCTCAAAGTAGGGAAAAAGGAAGGAGGGGGTGGGGGTGTTGACTCTTATTGGATATCTGGCATCTTAAAGCATGATGTGGAGAATTTTTGCTTGCAAAAAAAGGTACATGGATAAGGATTTTCGGAATCACATTTATGGAGCTTGCCCACCCTAGGGCAATAGGTAAGGTGAGTGGAGGCTTTACCAAGAAAGAACATGTAGAAAATCAATCTATTGAATGAGTCAAAGTCTAAGTGCAAAGATCCAATGTAAGAGAGTACTGGCAAGCAGTGTGGAAGGAGGAGGAACTATTGGAATTTTAGATAATGACGAAGGCGAAAAGAGGTATAGAGGGGAAATGTAAAAAATAAATATATAACCAAACTTAGAAGAAACCTTGAAGATGATCACATCCAACCAAAAGAATGGGAAGTAAGAGTAGCTCGGAGAAAGGAAAACATTCAAGGGACCGACAGGACTAATGAATAATCATCATCATGGTGTTGGAGATAATCACTGAGAGAAAAAGACCACCGAAGACTTTGATAACTTGGTCATGCAATAGGTGTAAACAAGCATGCAAAAGAAGCGTTCGTAAGATTAATGAGAGCCAATTAGGGTGTAAAATGGAAATGGAATATGAAAAAGGGAAAAAGTGGTAAAGAATCGCGGCAGATGTTGGATTAGGCATAGAGCAAGAAATTTTTAAAGAAGAGAGATTTAAACCATAAACCATTCATTTATAATAGCTTAGCCAAAGCGTACCATGTCCAGATGGTTAATCAAACAAAGGGAGTGGACCAAAGACTTGATGATCAAACCAAAAGTTCGGGCACCGATTAGTAAAGAGAAGTATAGCCAGTCTAAATAGTTGGATGCCCAATAGGTAGGATATTATTGTTCACACTTTAGAAAGGTTCATGTTAGCAAACCACCTCACATTGAAAATGCGGGGAAACAATCGTGTAAGTTCTGAGAAGAATTTTGACTAGGAGGAATCTCATACCTTGACCAAATAAACAATGAAGACGATGACAAGGAAGTCAACTGGAGGTTCATAATCGAAAGGAAATAAAGAATTTGGAGTACGCCAAAAAAGGAAAAAAATGTGAAGAGGAGTCTGACATGGAGCAGAGGAGGCTTAAGTTGCTCAGTTTCAACATGGGGTTTGTCAGATGAGGAGTGCAATTAGGAGAGGGGGATGTAATTCCATAATGAGAGAGATGATTGGATGGAAAAGATTGAAAAGAAGTAAATGAAGGAAAGTAAGTGATGAAAATTAGAAGTACTTAATTTAGAAAAAGTAAGGATTGCATGCTTAGGTCACATTGACGGGGGGACAAGGCTTCTAAAGGAGAGACAAGTGCATTTTTAAGGTTTTAGAGATAGAATAATGTAATTCGATCATATCCCTTAAATATGAGAGTGCGAAGGAGTTGGTCAAAGATGTAGAGGAACATGATATCTTAAATAAGGATTCTATTTTGATGTTGTCACCTCTTACATCTTTAGAGTGGGTTTTTGTAAAAGTGAAGAAAATCAATAGAAAGTTTGGGATTTCATTTGACAATATAAAAGACAAGGTGGAAGATTTGTTTAGGAAGATTGAAAGGAGAAGTACAAGCATAAGAGGATTAAGGAAGCAAGTGTTGGGAAGATCCAATAGAAGCCAGAATAAAGTGCTAAAGAACCTAGTTTTTGCGATGAACTATGATAGTATGGGGATGAAACATGAAAAGGACAAAATATAGGAAAATGGCTAGTAGAAGGAGGGGGGACAAAAAAATAATCATTTATAAAATGAACATTCTATCATGGAATGCTAAGGGTCTTGGGAGGGGGGAAAACATGGAGTACATGAAAGACCTATGTAGCATATGGAATGTAGATATGTTGGTGCTTTAAGAAATGAAGCTAACAAAAATTGGAAGGAAGCAAAGCAATAGAGTTGTGGGGAATGAATAATTTTGGATTTGTCCACAAGGAGGTAACAAACAGGGTTGGGGGTTAATTTGTTTGGTATCTTAGAACAAAGATGCAATGGAAGTAGTCAATTCCAGGGTGGATTCTTATTTCATTTTGATAAGTTGCAAATATGTAGAAGACTCATTCAAAGGGATTAGGCTAGCTGTTCTCTGAATAGGAGGAGACTTTAACGTTCTCAGATTCCCTTTGGAAAAGAATGGAAGACAGACTCAATTTCCAAATGAAAGAAATCCCCACTTTTCATATCTTCCCAAAATCTAATTGATACGTCTTTAGTAGAGGCCACCTGTATTTGGTTCAAAAACCAAGATGGCCCAGCTAAAAGTAGATTGGATAATTTCTTGGTCTCGAGAAATTGGGAGGACTATTTAAGCAAGCATAATATATTCTCTTTTGAAGACAGTGTTAGATCACATTCCCATCTTCTTGAAGAATGAAAGACGTGGTAAGGGTTCTTCTCCATTCTAATTTGAGCTTATATGGTTGGAGTAAAACAATTGCTGAGGTGGTAGGAATCATTCGAGTTCTCTAGAATAAGAAGTTTTGTAATGGAACGAAGCTAAAAGCCCTTAAAGAAGTGGAACATGGAAGAGTTAGGCATAGAGGAAGAGAGAAAAATAATATGTTTACAAAATATTTGAGAGATTGTTGTGAAAGAGAAACATAACAATGTTTCTGTAACATAATAGGCAATGAGAGCTAAAGCGAAGTTGGAGCATCTAAAATGGGTAAGGATAGAAGAATTAAGTTGGAGGCTGAATTTGAGAGTTGCTTTGGTGCATGAGGGAGATATAAATACATGATTCTTTCACAAGGTGGCTAACCTAAAAGTTTAAGTAAATGCTAAAGAGAAGCTGAAAATAGAAGACGAATAGGTTCATGAGAAGAGCAGGGTGGTAGTGCACATAGTATACTATATTAGGTCTTTGTATATGGAGCTGTTTGAGTTAATTGGGGCTTGATGGAGTTAAAATTTAGTAGAGTTTCAAAAGAGTAGAAAGCGTGGCTTGAAAGGTCCTTTTCAGTGCAAAAAGTCTTGGCAGCCTTGCACAAACTTAAAGGAAGACAAGGCCCTAAGCCCAGATCAGTTCTCAATGAAATTCTATTAAGTATTTTTGGAGGTGATGGGTCTAGATGTAAAGGAAATTTTGGAAGACTTAGTAACATGGTGTTGAGGTCTGAGTTTTTTCTTTATCTTCTTTATTCCAAAAAAAAATAAAAAAAAATGATAAGAGTTAAAAGATTTTCACGCCAATCAGATTATTGGGACGTCTATACAAGCTATTGGCAAAAATTCTTCCAAGGATAATGAAAGAGGTGATGAGAGTACTCCTATCCTAGTATCAATGCATATTGTGAACGTAAGACAAATTCTTTAAGATATGGAAGGATCTGGAGAGTGAAGCTTGTAATATGGGAGGGATGGGATCTGAGGATCTTCCCAAATATGAATATTGTGCACATTAACAACCTCCTAACATAAGCCTTTTTTTTTTTTTTGAGATCTTTACCCTTAGATATATTTTTCAGCCGAAGAATTATTGGAATTAAAGATTTATGGAGTTTGATCCATAAAGCATTACTTACTATTTTGAATTTTATATTTAATATTTAGTGTATAGAGTGAAAACTTTTTATAGATTGAACCAACGATGAATTAGAAAAATTTTGATCAAAATATCAACATTTGCTGTGATACTCTACTCTGTATTCTTTTGGATCCCTCGAGTGAAACTCTCATTTGAGAATTTCTTCTACCTGAATTTGTTATGATATGACTCTACGATCATTACACTGCAATTAAATAGATTTATGCCATATCAATAGATTGGTTCACCACCAATTATGCTCACATAATGTTTCAAGAAAGAAATTTTAGATTTCTAAGGGCAAAATATACCAGACACTACAACACTGTGTTTTGATCAGTGAAAAAACATAGTCTACTTATACCAAAGTTTTCTAGATTGCCAATGTAGAGGGATAACCACAGCGGATCATGTGAGAGGCTATCATCTCCCTTGCTGATTTTTTCTATAAGGATTAAGAACATTTCTATTATAGCATATATAAATCCATAACGAGTACGGATTTTGTGCACAAAAAAGTTGTGTGCATGGACCACAGGGCTGATGCATCAGCATTGAAAAGTGATTTACACTTTTTGGGGGCATGCTTATCACTTTTCGGGGTTGATGTGTCCGTCCCCTGGTCCATGCACACAACTTGCACACCTCTTTTGTGCTCATGAAATCTGGGGGATCCATTACTAGTGAATGAAAATAATACTTTCTTGGGTTACGTTGATGATTAAGACCCCTCTCTCTCTCTACAATAATTTATGTTGTTGGTGGGCGGTAATGACACATTACTACTATTTCTTGTTGGAGGGACAGAAAGGAACGGAAACACAGTTCAACTGGCTGCACTAACCCATGAGTTCAACAGCATAGAAACTAATCCTGTTGTAACTTTGTAAAGATAAAGTAGCTTCAGTTACTGAAACTGAAATACTTGCTAGGACAATGTTTAAAGATGGCTGTCTTGAGAAACTAAAAACAAAAATATCCTCCACTTATCCATAAAAAATAAATCAAAATACCCTCTAATTTGATAGTCACTATTCTGTAAACTACATATAAGTTGAGCTTTGGCTTGTCGTAACTCATTATGAACTGAAATTGTGATTGTGTTTCTATGAAACATAGTCGGGGATTAACCATGCTTTGCTTATGTTCCAATCTGAAACACGGCAAGGAATTAGTTGATGGTTTGCACCACAACCTCATTTGGTTCACTTGTAGGGTATTCATTAATGCAGGGCCAGAAATTTGTCAAGATAGTTCAAAATTTGTTGAACCAAGAGAGAGATTAAACCTTGGAATCCACCAAAGAACAATCATTCATAATACCTTCTTGATAATTTGGTCAGAACTTTCTCAAAGGACCTCAAATAAGCAACATTTTGGACTCGATCGTTATAATGGTAATTTAATAATCTTTTAAATGACACCAAAATAAGGTAATTAAATGAGTAAATTTTGACCAATCAAAATAAGATAAAAAATTAATGAAAATTTATCTTTCAGTTTCTTAAAATCCAAATAAAACCTTTTATACTTGAAAATAAACTAAATAAAACCTAGAACAAAATAAAATTATCCAAACTAACAATTTTAACCAAGTAAAAAATTAAACTCAAAATAATCGAATTAAGTCCAGGTATTGAATATATGTTGCTTTGCATCCTCAACCACCATGGAAAAAAGACAAGAAAAATAGTACTAGATTTGCTAAAAAAGGCTGTGTTAACATCCAAAGGTCTTCAGATACTATGGGAAAAAAACACAATATTTGGATCTGCTATTTTTAAAACAGGTGTGCACTACTTGGGTAAAACCGCATAAGATGGCAAATGAAGTCAATCAGTATTACTTTTTAGAGGGGTTGAGTGAAATCCCCTTGAAACGCTACTTTGTCCTTGTATTTTCAATCAGGAGGGAGGGGTGGGTTTCAACAAACTTCATGTAATGTGTTCTACACTTCGCTTAACAAACAACTCTCACCTCCAAAAGAATAAGACCAACTGAACAGGCTTACCTAAGATTCTTTTACCAGTCAACAATTATGAAAACCCATATTGGAAAAAACTGATGGTCAACTGGTCAAACCTTCTCTCCCTCTCTCTGTGTATGTCTAGGGCTGGCCCACTAGACACCGAAGCTTGGACTTCATGCCTAAGGTACCCCACACCATGATCTTTATGGTTCTGCCACCAACAATATGAGAATTAACGATTCCAACCATTTCTAATCATGTCCGGAATGAATCAATTAAGTTTACCGATATTGCAGATTAAACTTGTTAATCGAATCAAATATGCTCTTGAACCTAGCGAGCCAGTGTCATTAATTGATAAAAACCAAGGGTCAGCTATATTAAGTAAAACCATGAACCAAGATCAAGTGTGGTTTTAAACATTAAAATGTTTTCATGTGTCAAGATATGGGTCAATATTAAATTATGGCATATAGCTTTGTTAGGTTATGATACCTATCCGAAGATAAATGTGGCTAGCTTGAACTGTTCCTTACCTCAAGAGACGCACTGGTGTGAAGGGATTGTAATTTATACATTATATTATGTTTAGAAAATGTTGATCCATGTGCCCATATTCCATCAAAATCATTGGCATTGTTTGTATGTGTGTTTCCCTTCTTTTGTTGAAATATAATAAGTATATTAATTCATCCCTCTCTTATAACCTTAGGGTTTTATGAGAGATGATTAATTGCTTTATTTAAGATGGTATTAGAGAGTGTTTTACGTTGTGAGTTCAAATATCCCTGTGGATAGATTCTTCGGGGCCTTGCACATAGTTCCCCCACATTCATTGTCTAGGAATGTCCCTCCTGAAGGGGAGTATTGAAATATAATAAGTATATTAACTCGTCCCTCTCTTATAACTTTTGGGTTTTAGGAGAGACGTTAATTGCTTTATGATCTTTTGCTTGTTTTGTGTTGGAAAATAAAAACCTAATAAGTGACATAATATCATACTAAACTGTCATATACAAAATCAATGAGTTTTTTTTTTCTTCCCACAAATCAATTAGGAAAAGAAAAAGATTGGTTAATGGTTTGTTTCTGTATGTGAATCTGAGTAAAATCTTCAACAAATGTCGAAAGTAAACTGAACTTGGCTTAATTGGTTGATAGAAAAGCTCAAAATGATAAAAATATGGGGTGACAATAGGTTGCATGTGCAGGTCGGATAAGGTTGGAAACAATCCAACCAAGCCTGACCCAAATCTAAACTGGTAATTGGGATTAGCCAACCTGAACCCCAGGGCAAGTCTGGGGTTGAGTCAAGAATTTCGACCCCCATCTAAGGAATAAGCTCTGTACAAAACAATCAAGTCATCTAGTAGATCTACAAAACTTTTCTCAGATGATGTGAATTGAATTCTTTTGGCTTTCTCAATAAAACATAGAGTTGTTAAGAGTAGAATAAGATCTTAAATATTTTAAATCATTCAAATGGATTGGTTCATTCATAACCTCACTTTACCTTTTCAAACAAATGACCAGCAACCCAGCATGAATTCTTTCTCAATAAGTGAACTCACACATGAAAATATACCGAGGAATACTTAAATATGTTTTAGAACTTTTAGACATCTGAGTTCATTTATATTAAATGAAACAAAAGGTTAAATTTACTGTGGTGCAGCATCGGGCTTTTAAGGTTGAAATGTGATTAATAATTTTGGTTGTGTCTAAAGAATCTCATAGAGTTAGATATAACATTAGATCTGTAAATGCTATTTTTATCTCTTTTATCTTTAATTTATCTAAACATCCCTTAGAGTTCCACCCTTGATATATAAGTATTCTGCTGGGTCTAACCAAAGATTAATTAGGCTTCTCTGAAGCAATTGAGCTTTGTGTATTCTCTTAAGGATGTAATCATCAGTTGTGCCATTCTTCTAAGTGCCTAGCTTAAGTTGAGGGCAATCGTGCATTGCTGCTTTACTCGTATGACACTATAACCATGTAATTAATTAAGGGTCGCGCTTTGATGTTGGAAATGGAAAATATAACAAATAGCTAATTAAAGTGGACCCCGTGTCTGCTAAAACCATGAGAACATGATGCAGGACATCAAGTTGTAAACTAAAAACATCTTGATTATAAAATGTTAAAATTAGGCCATAATCTATAAAAGACCATAACTTTTGTTCTCGATATCCAATCGTGACCTACGAGTACTCAAAATGATCGGTTCAGTAAACTCCACAACAACTAACGTTTTAAGTACTCGTGGGTTGTAATTAGACATTAAGATCAAAAGTTATGACCATTTAAAGATTAGGACCAAATTTTGACTTCTTATGATCAAGATGTTCCATAAACCGATTTGCACCTTCCTGCACTACATCAGAACATGTACAACTTATAGAATAAGCATATGCACTTTTTTTTTTTTGCAGGTGTGATCTTTCTAATTCTTCACCAATGTGAAGCTGGTATTGGTGGTGATTAAAGGTTGGATCTTCTCCAGCAGGGAGACCAATAAATGTTCTTCTAGATGGGTGAGTATTTTCATTTTTCTACAAATTTTATGAAAATACTTTAACAGAATGAAAGGTATGGGTAATATGAATTGGTATCCTATTAAGTGAATTAAATTGGAAAAGAAAGTTTAAACTTGATTTCTGTATTTTACCACGGATGTAATGAATTACAAATTATGTGAAGATTTGAGCTTGACTATTAATTGAGTAACAATTATCCAAGTTCCAATAATGATAATCTATGTAAGAAACCAGAGAAACTTTCATCTCCTTTCCTTCTACTACACCACGTATAGATACAAGAATGAAAAAAAACCAATGAAAGAATCTTGGCTTTCCAATGAAGATTTCAAATTCAATGATTTTACAATCCAGGAGACAAGTGTGAGAATTTGGCTAAACTTGGAAATATCAAAATCACCATAACAAATAAGGAAATAATGGAAACTGTTTAATAAAGAAATCCTACAAAATAACAATAGAGGGAGAGGGAAAGTTGATGAAGAAATATTTGAATTAATTTTCATTGATGTTCTAACGTATTAACTTAAAAAACAGTTATTCTAACTAAACAACAACTTCCATTCCGAAACTCATTTGATATGCTTGACATCAACTAAAGGTTTCGTGCTCTTGTAAATAGAAGTTATGGAGCGAAACCGCCTTTTCTTTCCCCGGAAAACCACTGTTTCTTTCTTGACTTCTCTTTCACTGTTGCCTTGGTTTTGGTCTCTCTCTTCTCCTTTATCATTGTTGTCTTCGTCATCTCCGCTCGGCTGAACGAGTTGTTGAGCTGCAACCATGTCCGGATCTGCTGATCCCTTCCTAGTTCTTTCTAGAGATGGTGATTCCGCCATTAAAAGACAGAGTATATTAATTCACTTTTCAATCCCTTTTAACTTGCTTGTCAGGTTTAATCCCATTTAAGAGATTCATGTCGACAGTGACTTCGGGAGAAGGTTTCCTTTTTTAAACCGACTCTTTTCCCAACATTTGAAGTCCTTGTTTATTACGCTTCCTCAAATATAAATAAATATAAGGGGTCAATGAACCGAACTAGCTTGGTTTGGCCCGGTTCTTAACCTGTCATGAGCTTGAGTTTGAGCCTAATTTCAAGTTCATTAGGAAAGTGGGAACGAGCCTAGCTGTACTATGCTCAGCTCGCTAAATACTCGGCTTCTTATAACATGGGCTCTGTGCCTGCTTCAACTAGCAATATCTTGAACCCTTAGGAATGGGTTTGCCTCGTGTGCTATTGGGCTTTTAAGAGTTGGGTCTGAATTTGGTGAGTGGAACCTTTCCTAAGTTGAGTTCGCCTCGGTAATCCTCAGGCTTGTAATGAACTTCCAATCCCAAGCTTGATTCTTGTGTGACGAGCTTGAGCTGAACTAGGTTCACTTTGAAAGAAAATTGTCTATAGGATGTTAATGTACCCTTGCTGTCAAATAATGACACGTAGCCAAGCGTGGGTTGTGTATTAAAACTTCCACCAAAAGTTTAAATTTCAAATTTCTTTCGGTATAGATATCTTGTTTTGAAAACAGTTTCACGTTAATGTATTTTTTAATTTATTGCAGAGGATTTGCTCCCGCTCTACTAAATGGCCCTATGTTTTAAAGAGTGCTATATATGTATATTAAAAAAAGATACTATTAATATTTGGACTATCATTCCTTGTACTCTTGTATTAGGGTTGCTAAAGTGGTTTCCCTAAAGTTTTTAGAGGTTTGGCTGTGTGGCAAGGGTGATAATACCATTGTATTCTCTTGTTTTCTTCTTGGTTATCGAATAAAAGGATCTTCGTTTGCTACCCTATAGATGTAGCCATGTAGGCACCTTACCAAACTTATCGAATAAGATCCCCGTTTGCTACCCTATAGATGTAGCTATGTAGGCACCTTACCAAACAAAATAAATCACTTTTTTTTGGTTAAATTAGATAAATCATTTTTCTCTATTCTTTTTGCTTATTATTTTTTTCTTTTTATCATTCTTTTATTTAATGATCTTGATGGTTACACTTTTTAGCAATTCATTCTCCAAGGTGTAGCTCAACATTTATTTATGGGAGGAAAATTTGACCCCACCCGCCAGGGGCGGCCACTGGCCAAACCAACCATAAATCATAGTAATAATGTTTATTTAACATCATAGTGTAAGAGAATAGACTAAGGCTCAAACCATACCGAAATTGTGTGCATTATGTGAAGAAAGGCTAATCTATGCAATCACGACAATGCTAGCTAACCACAAAAACAATATTAATCATTAAGTAACCAAGTTAACTCTAGGTCCATCTAGGTGGTTTAATTATCGGTATTGACCAGTTCAATTGACCAATTTGACAGTTAATCTAGATTTAGGTAAATAAGACTGAGGTACATAAAACTCAATTCTAAAGCAATTTTATAGAAATGAATTTAAAGTTTGTTAGTTTGTGATAAGGGAAAATACCGAGATCATATAACTGAGAAAACCCCGACTCCTAAGAAACTAACCTAAGGGTCCTTATTAAAGAAACCTGTGAAGGCCCCGAAAGCTGTAATACCTGAGAAGGATGTGATCATAATAACAACCCGAAGGATGGTGAGGCCACTTAACAAAGGTTTTACTGTTCAACGACCTTTCGATGTTGAGGCTTGTAAAGGAGTTAGAAAAGAAGTCCCGGAGGATGTCCTATCGGCTTATTACTCCCCCCTAATGCCCGACATCCCAAAACCCTCGAGATGAGTCTTGGGTCCTAGGTAACTAGGCTCCAAGAAAATGAAACCACTCCACAGCCAGTTGTTCGGTGCCAAAGATCACGGAGGATCTTGATTATATAGAGAAAATAGGAGTTAAAAACCGAAGTTTGTGAACTCAAAGAATACTGTAGCTCACCTTCTATATTTATAAAAAGATAAGAATAATTCAGAAGTTATTACAAAAAGAATATTCTCTACAGTTGGCCTAACAAATTACGAACAGACGAAATAGGAGAAAACCACTATGCTAACAGATTGAAATGGAAAAACCAGATTTGTGCCAACTATACTACATTAAATCTGGAAAGTTTCCATTATTGACATCGAAAGATCTGGGCAGAATCTTACCTAATATGCCTCTACTTGAACCTATAAATAGAGAGAATTTTTAGCTTAACAAATATGAAAAAATAACCCTAGCAAGAGTTCTACATTTAACAACTATTCCTATCTGACTTGATCATCGGAGAGTTTGAGGCCAGCAGCCCACCGATGTCATAGTTCTTTTGCTTTGTCTTGTAGGGACCATTTCGTAGGAGATCCTGGCCAACTGTGCATCTATTTAACTGGTACCAGAATGCTCGTAAATCTGATATTATCAGTTGGCACCGTTTGTGGGAAATCATCTTTAAGGACTAAAGGTTTGCATGGTTGACACGAGATCAATGGTTGCTCACCACAAGCCTCGCACCCAAGTTGATAGACAAGAAACCATCATTTTTAAGAAAGTCGCCACGAAGAACTTTGGGTGGCCATCATCGAACAACTCATCCAAGGCTTAACAGAAAACATATAGCTACTCATGGATCAAAATTGGGAGATAACGAGGGAGCTAAGGGGTCAGAGGATTGAGCCCAACAATTAAGAAGGTGGACAGGGGGAGCCACCCACCCAGTCGGATGTAAGGCTGTCAATTGGGCCGGGCTGGCCCAACCTAATTCTGGGCTGGGCTAAGTTTGGGCCTAACTTTTAGGCCTAAAGTTTTATTCAGGCAGAGATTAGGTAGGCTCAAGTTCAACCCAAGGTCTAGCCCAACTCGACCTGAACTAGTTAACAAATAATAATTTTATTTATATGGTGATATTAGCTCTCTCTCTCTCTCTCTATATATATATATATTTGGATTAATATATTTTTAACAAATTTACTATCATCAAATAGTTTAAGTGTTAACTGTTAAACTACCCTAGATAGAGATGTTTAACGATACTCGGGACCCTCTTAACCATCTAAAGGCTTACAAAACACATATAAATCTCTAAGCGGCACCCGACGAGATCATGTGTTAATCTTTTCTGACCACTATAAAAGGGTCCACTTGAGTGTGATTTAGTTGACTAAAGTCCAAGAGTATACCAAACTTTACAGAGCTTAGCTGACAGCTCGTTAGGTATTTCATAGGTGGCCAAAGACATAGGAAACCCGCCACCTACTTGCTAAATGTCAAACAAAACAAAGGTGAATCCCTCTGAGACTACATGTCCCGGTTCAACAAGGAGATGTTGCAGGTTGATGACACCGAGGAGAAGGTAATCGTGGTCACCCTCATGGTGGGATTGCTACCCTCAAAGTTCATTTTCTCATTATTGAAAAACCTGCCATCACGTATGACCGACCTGATGTTGAAGATACAACAACACATGAACGCTGATGATACTCTCAGGTCTCGACAGGAGCGGGAGAGTGGGGCTAATCCTCAATCCGACAATAGGAAGAGGGAGCTACAACCTCCTCGAGATGAAATGAGCTCTTGTGCCAAGGAGCAACGATAATGACGGAACAAGACCCTAGGGGATCAATCTACTGTCGAGCAAATTTCAAAATTATACCCCCTCAATACACCGATGGAGCAGATACTCATGCATATTAAAGATGACCCGAGTGTCAAGTGGCCCGAGAAGATCCGAGCCCTACCTAAGAGGAGAAACCGAGATAAGTACTGTTGTTTTCATCGGGACCATGGTTATGATACCAACGAGTGCTTCAACTTGAAGGAGTAAATAAAAGCCCTCATTATGAAATTCCTAAGTCGGTGTAATCCTAGAGGGGGGGTGAATAAGATAACTACAATTTCTTCGGTTCCTTTTGAATTAATTTCTTCACCCTTTTTTGATTTACTTAATTTTATCTAAATGTGTAGTGGGAATTCTTTTGCTTAAGTAAATCTCTTTTCTATGAACTTATCATAGATCACGAGGCTCTGTCATGCACTATAGTGTTACTTATAGTAGAGCGGAGCATTGCTAACAAGTTCCCTAAGGTTGCTTGATTAATTCTTTTATATTAACCTTAGTTATAGTCACTTCTAATTACCCCACAATATGATCACTTAAGTTTAGTATTTTGAGTGAAGTCCTAAAGT
>JAOXJP010258919.1:6480-21227 GCA_025762735.1 Platanus orientalis | reverse complement strand
TCCCCACACCCACCCCCTCCCTCCCTCTCTCTCTCTCCACCTATCTCTCACTGCCGCCGCAGTGACCTCCTCCTCTTCCTTTTCGTTTTTCGTTTTTTTAACAACTTGTCCGAACCTACAAGTCCCAACAGGGTGTTCGGACCCTGCATGTCCGAACAGAGATGGAAAAAAGAAGAAGAAGAAGAGGGAGAGAGAGGGAAAGAGAGAGTGGGGAGAGAGACGTGGGGGAGAAGGAGAGAGATGCAGGAGAGGGAGGTAGAGAGAGAGAGAGAGAGAGATGCCTAAGGGGGAGAGGGAGAGAGAAAGATACCGAAGAGAGAGAGGGAGAGAGAGGATTGGTGTTTTGGGTAGGGGAGGATGTGTGAAGAAGAAAAAAGGGGGATGGAAAGATGGGGGGTGGAGAGCACTTTTGGAGGTGCTATTAGAAGCTCCCATTCAAAAAATGCATCACCCATCTATTTTATTCCATAAGACGGTCCCTAATGTCCTGGACACCATTCTAGACACCAAATCTTGGACAAAACATCCTTTTCTTTAATATACTACAATAAAATGTATATTTAGCGACAACGTTTTTGTGTCAACTTAAAAAGTTTACGCTAAAAGCATATTTTTCCCTCTGATCCTAAAATCACTTTCCGCATTCTGCGTTCGCTAAAAGTAAATTACTAATCACACTTACTTTTAAAAAATATTAAGCATAAACTTATATTTGACATAAATCTAAGAGAGATCAACCGAAGGAATATTTGCCATTGGATCTTTGTGAAATGGCGTTTTGGTCCTCCAATCGATCTCTGTGGAGATATTTTATAATTAGAGGACCATCTATAAAACAAAACGCTTACCTTAATCTTAATTCTCTTCTATCCTCTTTTGTCTTGCAACAATCATGTTCTTTTGCTTCTTTGTTTTCTTTTTCTTTACTATTCCATGGTGGAATTCCATCTCTCAGGGTTTCGCTTCATTCAAAAAATGGGTCTCTGCCATGGAAGATGAATAGTGATCCCTCTCTAGCGCAGACTTTTTGCCCAGTATGACGATTTTCTCCGTCTATCCCCAATCAAAAGAAGTCATGGCAGAATCAAATTCTTGATCCAGGTAGCAAGCTTGTTATGCGATGGAATCATGTCTTCCTTGTATCTTGTCTCATCGCCCTACTCCTCAATCCTCTCTACTCTTTTCTTCCTCTGGAGTTCCAGCATGCTTAACTATGGAGTTGAATTTGGGAATTACTCTCACGTTCTTTTCGATCTGTGGCCAATATGTTCTACTTGGTTCATATGATCATCAAATTTTGTACAGCATTCGTTGCACTGAGTTCTAGGGTTTTTGGGAGGGGGCAAGCTTGTAATGGATGGAAGAGAGGTTTCTCAGTAATTAGACGTTTACATTTTGGCATTTTGGTCCTCCAATCAATTTCTCAATAGATGCGGTTGTGTCTCTGCTCTTTGACGGATCCTCCTTGGTTAGAGGTTTTACCATGTATTTTATCTCAAGTTGCTTCTCCGGCAATCCGAGAGTCGATATAGAGATCATAAACAGGGCAAGAAAACCAGCTTTAGCGAGTCTCACACCAAATGTCCAACAAAATAGTCTCTCTGCCTTTAATCTACGGAACATTTTTCGGCGGTACTCAACAAAGAACTATAGCACCACTGAAGATCGGACGGTAATCATTTCCTTTGGTGAAGAGATGAGCAACAAGTGGTGAAGAGATGAGCAACAAGGAGTCAATTAGTGCTAGAGCCAGCACGATGTAGAATTATTCTGCAATCCAAGCATCACCACTGTCGAAGTTCTTGCAATGAAATGCCTCGAGATTCGTAAGTGATGGACTCTTATTCAATTGGTTGTGGGGCATTCAATCTGTCTCGAATGGTAGATTGCTACTCTTCAAGTGGTTCCTCTTCCTAAGTGATCCAATATTTGTTGCTTGTTAATTTTATTGTTACGTAGCTTCCTCTTTTTAGCTATTTTAAAGAAAACAAAAGACTACTTCGAGGGTAGCCAAACCTCCTGGTAAACTCCATTTGATTAATGACTTGTTTATCTCATTAATTCATAGAAAGAAATTTAAATACATCACACTCAATAACCAACTCCATAATCCCTAAACTTAAGCAACTACATCACATTACTTAGGAACCACCCTTATCTTCTTATCCACTAACCCACTCCTATATACAAGATAAATTAAATAAAGATAAGTACAAAATAAAACAACCACATCCCCTAACTGACTTAAACACGTAACATTTCCTTTCCCTTGAAAATAAACCTTGTCCTCAAGGTTTTTAGGTTGGAAAATTATCTTGCTCCGTTGTATGTTCATCCATATCGTCATAAACATCTTCTGGCCAATGACCTTCCATGAGAAATAATTTTTACACCTTACACCTATAGTCAGGAGTAAATTTATTTTTGCAATTATAGCATAAACCCTTTTTAAGCCTTTCTTTGATTTCCGTTGGTGTTAGCTTTTTAATTGGCGGTGTTATGATACTCTCATGATGATTTTGACTTCTTAAGCCTCCACCTTCTCTTCTTGCATGCATGCTAGCCCAATTGCATTAGTGAGTGTGGTGGGCTTTAGCATATGAACACTTAGATGGATTTCTTCTTTCAACCCTCCCACAAAGCAACTTATCATAAAGGACTCATTGAGACCCTCTGTGCGATTAGCCAATTCTTCAAACTGAGATTGATAGTGTTCAACGGTTGTGGTTTGTTAAAGTTTCGACAATAAAGCTGTGGGGTCCTCATATTAGGAAGGATCGAACCTCATTAATAGAGCCTTAACAAACTCATCACAAGTCTCAATTACTCCAGATCTCTCCATCTACCTTAAACATTGAAGAGCCTTCCCTTCATGAGCAATCGTTGCGACATGGGCGTTTGTTGGTGGACATAGGGTTGCTCTGCTCCATACAGCCAACCCGATGGGTCAGTGCCATCAAACCGAGGAAAATCCAATCGTGTTGTTCGTGTTTGGAAGGCACGATTAGAGTCCCAAGTGGGTGTTTTTAGGTTTCAACGGATTGACCTGTCAACCAAGCCTTCTTCTGTTTCTTTGTTTAGGCCGTTGGAAAGACTTTCGATTTTAGAATCCATGATTGTGATTCTCTACATCAACTCTTGTAGCATCTTTCCTTTATTTTCCGTTGTTTCTATCAATAGCCCCATCATCTCGTCAATCTTAGCATTCCTGATAGCTTCCGCCATGGCAGGATCTCTGGCTTTGATACCACTATTACATACCTTCCTCTTTTTACCTATTTTAAAGAAAACAAAAGACTACTTCGAGGGTAGCCAAACCTCATAGGAAACTCCTTTTGATTAATAACTAGCTTATCTCATTAATTTGTATTAAGAAATTTAAATACATCACACCCAATAACCAACTCCATAATCCCTAAACTTAATCAACTACACCCCACTACTTATGAACCACCCTTATCTCCTTATCCCCTAACCCACTCCTACGTACAAGATGAATTAAATAAAGATAAGTACAAAATAAAACAACCACATCCCCTAACTAACTTAAACACGTAACATTTATATTCTGCAAACTTTTTTTTTTGGATATTTTCGACCGGTTTATCCCTGTTTGCCGATAATTTTCACTCAATATCTATGGGAAGAAGGAATATCTTAAGATCCGTGGTTTTTGGTTGGTCTTTGTGGAGGCCTCTCTAACAGAGAATATTGAAAATCTTGATTAATTAGGGGTATATTAGAGATCAGACAAGAATTACAACTCTCGACGTTTTCCAATTTGACTGTGCTTAGAAAGGGATCGCAAGCATGTGGAGGAAAAAATGAACAAAAGAAAAAAGGCATATTGTTAGATTTTTATTAATTAGCTTCGTCTATTGGCTTCAATTTCACAGATTTGAATGGACTTAAAGCTATTAATTTCACATGCAGTTAGTGATTTTGTTTGGATCTTAGATTTGGAAATTTAATCAGTTATTTTAGATTTGGAATTTAATTGGTGGGAAACAAAGAAGAAATCCGATAGATTTTGTTCTAAAAAAAGTTCCTTCATGGTAATTTTTTTTATCTTTGTAGAAACCTCTTGAGCCTTTTACAGGTCTACTACATGAAAGGCCGTATAATTTCAAACCTTTCTAAACCACAGAGCTTTAAGAGTGTATCATTTGGTTTTGTTGCTCTGCTTATTGGTGTTGGTTACGGCCTATAGATAATTTTGCAAGGAAAATTATAAGGGAAAGGAAACTTCTAATTTGTTTCTAACGATAGTGAGATTATAGTTTTTGCAAATTTGAGATTTCAACCCAGTAAGAATGATGTTATAGGGTGGTGGTTACCCAGCTTTGTTTTCAATACCATTAGAGTCATCTATTTTTTATAGGTATCAAGCGTAATTTTGCTTCAGTTATCTGGGTATCTCAATTTTGGATTTTATTTTTCATCTTCAAAATGTTTTGCTTATATCTTATTGTTATTGTGATATATCTTAACTTTTTTTTTCATATTCAGTTGAATATTGACCACTACTTTTTGTAAGTTAAAAAAATGGATCTTTTCCTGTGTGATGCAACGCAAGGTTTCTCACAAGTTGTATGTGCTAGTTATTTTCCATGGTCATTCGAACTATTAAATTTTGTATGAAGTTTTTGTATTGTGGTTGTTATCTTTCTCTTGGAATTGCTTTGGTTTAGTTGTTATCGAATCTTTCTTTAGGAATAGTGACTGTTGTGGCGTGTTATTTTCAGTTAATCTTTTAATGATCATAGTTGTGCTTCTTTAAGGAAATAAAATAGATCTTTGCCACATTAGTTGATCTCAATACTTTGAAATTTTAACCCGACTAGATTCCTGAATTCTTATGTATTCATTTATCCATATAAAAATTCTTATGTATTTATACAAATGCTATTGGGTTTATTCAAAACTATAGATACTTGTGCAAATCTTTCTTGGGACATGTCACTATGTCAGGGTCTGACCATATATGCAACGGTCATTTGTACCGGTCTTTCTCTTTGGATTTGGTGTCAAAACAGATTTCTATTTCAGCAATTCTAGTTCAAATTTAACATCAAAACTCTCTTCGTTTGTAGTTTAACAATAATCAACTTCAGGAATCACATCAACATCAGAATCCTTACAATTGATCTTGTAGAAATGCCTCACAAAAGAAGCTTGCAATCAAGAAATCTTGGCAAAGAATACTTCTTTTGGGAAGAAAGCCAAATAACCTACAGCTTCAAAGGGCACGGAGGGCAAAGATGAAGCCTCATTTTTAAGGGTTACTTGTTAGGTGTGACTCACCATCCATGACAACCTTTTCATACTTGGACTTTTATTTTATTGATCATAATCAAAATTAAAATTTGCTAGCTTAGTTCATCCATTTTTATCTCTAAAACTCCATGATGCAACATAATTTAATTCAAACTATTCTTGATATGATTAACATTTGATATTGGTAAATGGTCTTAATGTAGGATAATGGAAAGGGAATGTCACACGATGACATCCCAAATTTATTTGGGTAAGGTTTCAAATGATTTACTAAATCCATTTTCACATGACACATTGGTTAGAATAACATTCTATTGAGTTGGCAATTTATAACAATATAAATCTTCAAATGTTTTAACTTTTCCATAATATTATGCATTTTCGCCGTTTTGTCTGGAACAAAATCTGGCTTAAACAGACATGTGGAAAATTTGGACTAGGTGCAAAAATGGTAAGTCTTGATTTTTTTTTCCTTACAATTTTTCATAACCCAATTAAATGGTGTAGCTCCAAATACCAGGCCAAGTTGCTAGAAATAATTAATGCCGGGTAATTAGTTGTAGTCTTTAAATTGGGTTGATTTCAAATTCATGCTTCAAATGTGCAACTCTTGTATTTGTGGTGCATTCTTTATGAGTGGGAGTGATTTAACTAAGAGATGGATGAGGCATCACTTACCACTATGGTAGTGGAAACCTCATTTATTAGAATAAAAAGGTAAACATGATACGTATACTGTTCAACATGACTTTTATGCTTACATGTATTTGATCTATCATTTGTGTGAGCTTCCACTTTGCTTTTTTTTTTTTTTGGTATTTGGATGTATATATCTGTTCTAACTTCCCTTGTTTTCTTTTGGCTATATGGAGTTACAACTAAGGTAAGTCCTAAATTTTACATTCTCATTTTTTTACCATGAGTTTAACATTATTGGCTCTGATAATTATCTATATTACTATGATGAAAAACCTCCTTACCTTTTGGATACAATGCTTTTTATAATAACTAGACTTGTAATAGGAAGAGAACATGCAATCTAGTGGGATAAATTAGGTTAAACTTATCTAGTTTTTTATAGGAAAATATGCAACTTGGTCACTAGGAACAGCTAGATCAAGTTAACACAACACCTAGGAAAGGAATATGTCACTAAATGATAGATGACTAAAACAAAACTCCATGTGACTAAGTTTTAGAATAATACAATAACATTCTGAAAGGAATATCATTCCTTCTCAGTAACCAATGAGTCAAGCCGCATTTATTTTATTTTTAGTACTTGTAGTGCAGTAGCTCGTGTCATTGCCAGTAAGAAACATGAACAGCAGTGTTTTCTAGATGGAAACTCCGGCTAAAACATGTCTAGACCATAAAATACTTATTAACTCTTTTATCTTTTGTCCATGGTGAAAAAGTAATGCAAAGAGCATGGGAAGGACATTGGTTTTCATGCTCTGAGGTTTGAAAGTTTGATGAAATCATTTTTAAACAGAGCTTGTAGTGGCATACTTTGGTTTTGGTCCTTTATTAAATTATTGCATCTTTATTTATTTATTTATTTATTCTATAGTTACTTATTCAGGTTGTATTAGGGTTTCACTTGTTACCAACATATAAATGTTATCATTTAAGCTACATAGTAGCCTTGTTTTATTGGGCATAATATTTTAGGATTAAGAAATTTGGGTAGCAGGTTTCTTCTACAGGTTTTCGTAAAGAGAATAAAGCCAAGCTCTTAGGGTGATCACTTGGCAGGGGTGCAAAATGAGTAAAACAGGGCAGTCATCTAAATGGTAGGCGCATTGGGTTTAGATTTTGTACCTTTGGGATTTTTTTATTAACTTTATGATAATGTTAAGGAAATAACATTCTGATGTTTGAAAATTTTAGTTGGTTCTTTCTTCTAGTATAATGAGTCCTCACAGGAAAACTCTTTGCACAATGACAAAGTTTTCCTTTGTATACCTTTTAATAGTAGAGCTTCAAGATCCTTGGAGTTCATAATGAAAATGATTTCCATATTTGGTTTTTTCTCCCTTGAAGTTTATCTCTTTCCTTTAACACGTGGTTTATCTCTTTCCTTTAACACGTGCATATATTTATTTATTGTTGGCAGGTGTTAAGAGTTATTTCCTTACAACACTTGAATATTGGTGGTACCTTTATTATTGATGAATCTCTTTTTTGCAATTGCAAATAGTTGCCCACATTTGAAGGTGAATTTTCTTATAAATTGCACTTTTAATTAAATTTATTGTTCATCTATGCTGATAATCACCAGTGGTATTGTGGTAAGAGCAGGTACGGGAAGGCCTTCAATGGATGACTTGGGACTAGGCCTTGCATGGATAGCTGGATGTAACATGCAAGTTCGTTCGGTTGTCATCAAGCTCATATGGGACTTCAACATGAAAGAATTGAAATGCTTTAGTTTTGGTCTGGGAGAACGAGCAAGGAGAGAAAAAGGGGCAGAGGCCCTCTCAATTTAATTTGTTGAAGCACTTTTTGTAGTCAAGGTGGTTTTCTCAATCATATCAACGAATATCAAACCTCTAAGATAACAGACAGTGCGCAGCCAATGAATGACGATGGAGACAATTTCTGGTCGGATTTTCAGATTCATGAACTTTCTCCTTCATTGTAAGTGGAGATAGATGAAGTATGCATGAGGGTTTACTATACTTACAAGTGTACTATGTATTTATAACAGTATTAGATAAGTACCATGTATTTATTAAGTCAATTAGATGGTGTAATGATTTGTATATATTTTTATCTACAACGCATGTGGAATGTAATTTAGAGAGGCATGCATAATTTTTATGTTTTAAGCAAATTCAAATGAAGTTTTGAAACTATTTAACAAATCTAATTTTCTTTGGTTTGTTGTTGTGGTTTTATTTTGATTCCCCAAGTAAAATTGAAATTAGGGGTGTGGTGGGAATTAATATGTTTGTTTTTGTCTGCAACCAAAAAATTGACACCAAAAGTATTAGTGAAACTTTTCGTGTCAACTAAAATTGTAGCAAAAAGTTTTATAGTTGACGGAAAAAGTGTTGTTTTTTTTTCGTCAGGTGGTAAGAGTTGACGGAAAAGTATTTTTTTTTGGTCATGGAAAAAGTTTTTTTTTTTTTTGCATCATGACTTATTGCATCAGGCTACATCAACTTAAAAAGTTGATGGAAATGGCTTTTTAGTGTCAACTGTTACACTTTTTGCGTCAACTACAGTTGACACGAAAAGCCTTATTTCTTGTAGTGAATATAATGTGTTGAAATATGATGGTGTCATCGCTAAAATACCCGATGTTTGATTTTTATTTATGTAAATCCCTATTATCTGATTAAATGGTTATGATTGTGACATGTGACAACGAAAACTGAGATACCATAATAGAAAGTTATATAATAATGTAGGATATTGGCAATTTTTTTTGCCTAATCACAACACATATAAGGCTATTAAACATGACACAAATGGAAAAAACAAACAAACAAACAAACAAAACTCAAGGTAAAGATAAAGTTGCCAAACATGGATAGATGGTAGAATTTTTGTTTTGTTTTTTTTGTTTTTTTTGTTTTTTGCCATGTCACAATAAAGATAATGTTGTAGGACATGACACAATGGCTGCATGGCAAATTAAAGAACCAGTTTTGATTACATCAACTGAATTTCTCTTGTATATATGGCAGACCACCTATGTCTAAGTGGGGCAAAACATGTGTGCATGAGACTGAAGGATTGTAGTAAACAACTTTTAAAGAAAAATGTGCAACTAATTTTGATGAAGAAATATCAAAACATGAAAAAGTGTACTAATATACTTATAAATGATAGAAAAATGAAGAGAAACAATAGCCATGCCTAACTCAACACATTTAATATTACCATCCTTTTCGAGTTTTATTTACTCTACCCTCAAGGGCTTTATCTTAGTTTAGTTCTTCGTTTTGAAGTTGATTTTATTTCTTCATATAATATTTATCTTAGTCTATTTCATCCTTTTATAGTCGATTGCATTCCTCCATAAAGTCTTCATATTGGTTTAATTTCTCCTATAATATGACACTACTTATCTATCTTCATTGTTGGAGTCATGTGGTTTTCTTCACATCCCATTTATCACCATCTCTATCTTTCATAAAGAAGTTAATTAGATTCATCCCCCATGAATCAGTTGAACAATCATTTTTTAGCGATTGATATTTAACATCTGATATCCATTAGTTCGATGTATGCTTTTGCAACCAAAGCCACCCAATGGTAGCATGGTTCAAGTATTTCTAAGCATTGTAAGTACAATATCACATTAATGAATCACTTGCTCATTTGTTTTACATTACATTAAATGTATTTTTCCGATCATAAAGTTCTCAATCAAGATGTAAGAAATAACTCATTATGGGGTAAACCCTCATCTCCAAATCACCTAATCCATCTTTAGGTAACTGACCAAATAGTTAAGTGAACACATTATTCAGTCTCATTATCTGAATCCATACCCAAGGTTGTACATGACATTGGGATTTGTGCCACATGGCACTAGCATGACTGTACACCCAAATTTCAACCAATAAAGGATCATTATACATTTTAACATGGAAGCATATTTTTAGTTCCCACATTCCGTGCTCCCCTGTCTTACCACACCATAAATTGACACATGGGGATGTATAGGTCTAGAAGCATAAAATAAAATGTTAAAATAAAGCAGTAGGTACCCAAAAAATATGCACCAAATTCCAAGACATATCACACGATAGCTTGTGGTGTGGTTGTGGGCCTCGATTTTTGCACAATGGGTAAATCTATTTAAAAAAAGACTTGCCTATTACAGGAAAGATCTCACGTGATTTGGAGTCACCACCAGTCTTTTTAATAATGTGATTGAACATCAGCTTTGGAAACAAAACAAGTTTAAGTTTCTAAAATGGTTTAAAATATCTGACTCCACACTTAAACTGGTTGACTCCCAAAGATTCCTAAGTAAGTTATTCGTTTATGAGTTGAGGAAGGTGTTAGACACCCTACCTCATCCATTATTGCGGTTCCCTATTTTAAATCCGTTATCGTTTAATGATCAACATGGTTTATAATCTATTCATCTCACTTATTGCTTTTTATCTTATTTAATTGAGATTAAACACGAAATTCATATGTCATTTCTGTCAAAATTTTGGCAACATAACAACTGTAATATGGACCCCTTAGGGATGAATAGTGATTCCAATGTCACTTTTTAAATAACTTGATAGTCCAAAATTCAAACAACACTCCCAAATATATACACCCACAACATCATTGATGTCCACCCGATAGCTCTGTATCCATTTACGTCAATATCACATAGTCTCCATGAATTTATATCTAGATAAACACAAGTACACCAAATTTACCCAAATTTCGAGTACTTTAGAAAGAGTAAAAAAAATTATTTAATGATTATCTAAGTTATCTGATGCCATCAATATATTCCTATTACCAACCAAGCCGAGCTAACACAGCTATGCAGTTATGTCATAACCAAGGCCTCCAAATATCTTCCTTTGTTGCTTCTCACGTAACCCAAAATACCATGAAAGGTTAGTACACAATAATAACATTCATTTATGTAAGAGAACTAAATAAATTGAGATGTAGGGAAAAATCCTTCTCCCCCTTTGTAGCACACGCTAGGTAGGGGCTTCCTCTTGTATCCATTGTTGGCAGAGCATAAATCAGTGGAAAACTTGGTGAGATTAAATGCTATGAGAGTAATCTTAGAGGTATGGATGGAGTCAAATGTTGGATCCAAAAAGGGGATTATGGGGATTCCATAGTTGTGGCTAAGGTTTTTTGGTCGTGGGATTAGGTGTGACCCCAAGATATGAAGGGGCAAAGAAGAATCAAACCATTTTTATTGGTGGTTGGAGAGAGGTAGAAGAGGGGGTTCTCCATCTCATCCTCCTTTGGTTTGGGTTAGGATTTCACAATGGGTTTTTCTCCGGGTTTCTCCTCTTTGGCCAAGCTCCTTTAGATAATCCAATTGAGCTCATTTTCTTTTCTTTTTTTCTACTTAAGCTTAGGAAAACATCCCCCCTGTTGTGTTTAGTCTGGGGTTTTTATAGAGAGAAAACAAAAGAGGGTTTGCAAGTAGGCATTGTCACAGAGTATGGAGACAGGAGAGGGGGAGTCGTGTGGTAGGTGGGGAATCAGAAGGGGAGGCATAGAGGTTGCATGGATGGGTGGGTGGTAGCAGGAAAAAAGGCATAGGGAGAGTGGGGTGTAGTGATGACGGAGATGGGGATGGGTGTCTGGAATTGTAGAGCCAGGGAAAATGAGGGTTGTCAGGCGAGAAGAATTAAAGAGAGAAGGAGAGAGTTGGGAATGGCCAGAGACAGACGTGGACAAGAGGGGGAGCCAGAAAGAGAGTAGGGCAGGGGATTGCAGGATATGGAGGTTGGTGAGTGAGATGGGAGCAACATGAGAGGGAAATCTAGAGGGAGAGGATCGTGGGGGAGAGAGAGAGAGAGAGAGAGAGAGAGAGAGAGAGAGAGAGAGAGGCTCGCTGGCCAGGAGGTTGGAGAGAGAGAGGGCCAAAGAGGGGAGAGCAGGAAAGTGGAGTGGGAGGAGAGAGAAAAAGAAAAGAAAGGAAAAGGAAAAAAACATAAAGAAGAGAGAGAAAGTAAAGAAATAAAGAAAAAGAGAAAAAAAAGATATATTAAAAAATAAAGGTGAGCTACACCTAAAATGGTATGTCCCTTTATGTCCCCCACACACAAAAAGGTGAGGTATGTGGGGTTAAAACTGCGAAAAAATTAAAAAAATGTTTAAATGAACGTAGGCATTAAGACCACCACATGTCAACTTGTGGCATGGGGACACGAAGGAACAAACTGTTTTGGATGCTTCAAGTCATTCCCATAAATAAAATAAAATAAACTAATACAAGTAAAAATAATAATTAAGAAAAATGACATTATTTAAAAAAAACTAATAATATACAAAAGAAGTTGGGTGTAGGGCACATAATTAACTAAAAAAATCATTTGATAAATAATATAAGACGACAAAAGGGACATTGGATGGATTTGATCGATCAAAATTGGCTGCATTATGAAGAGAAGCTGGGGATTGCTTTGCTTGCCTGCTAACTTGGAGAGAAATGCCGGTACTAGGAGTTATGTCAAAATTAGATACTTACAATGGTAACATGGGGAACATAAAATTTGCTTCCTTTTAGCATAAAAAATACAATGTTTTTTTCATCATTTGTCTCTCTCTTCTTCTTACTTAATCAAACATTCTCATATAAAAAAGTGACTAAAATAACATAACAGGTTGATCCCATGATCCAATATCAATATCATATCATATATTAATATCAATAAATTGCATGCCAAAGATAGTTTTTGAGAGTTACTCACAATTGGAAATGCTTGATTATATGTTGTGCAAGGAGCCATGGGTCTTACATGTTGTGTTTTTTGGTCTAAATAAATTCTCATTCAATTAAAAATACTTAATGATGATAATTTAATTTATTTAGTTTTTAATGTTAATTAACTCTTTGTTTTTTTATTTATTTGATTTGCCTAAAAGAGCTAAACAACTTTATAATGTTATTGTATAACGAACTTATCATTTGTTGATGATTTAGATTTATTGTTATCTTACCATTTTTTGTCAAAAGACAATTTGTGCAGTACAAGAAAACTAAACCTACAAAGGTTTAGTCTCACATTTCTTAAGATAAAAAAATGTTATCGAATATATATAGATAAAGATGCATACTTTATAATTAAGTTTTTTAAGGGTTATGTTACTTGTCACAACACACACGTGTACACCACGTTACACTATACCATGTTGTGGGCGCGTGTGTAATAGAAATCTTAGGCTTGGTCCTCTAACTCCTACTTTATATTTATAATTTTTTTTTAACCTTAATGCATATTAACTTTTTTAACTGCTATGAAATCGTAAATAAAAATTAGCCATTTTCTACCATTAAGAAAATGGTCAATTGAAATAACCATTTTATACTGAGCATTTATAACTTGAATATAATGGTCAAATGTATGAATATTATATATTTGGAAAGAGAAAACAATTTGGATATATGATATTCAAGCCATTTCTTTTCTAAGCTAAAACTTCTATATTATTTTGTCTACAATTTCAACATTGTTGAGAACTCGTCTAACCTTTGCTTCGGAGTGCAACCTTAACAAGAAAGATACTAGAGGGTTGTTGAATTTCAGAGCCTGAACGTGAATCTTCTTGCTATGCTGAGGAAGAGATATAAAATAGACGTGAAATAAACTTTAAGGATAGTGTTTAAGACATGCCGCGGTCCTAACTTTGCATTTGCTCTATTGATGATTTAATCCATGGTACCTGTAAATGATTTTGGGTATTTTCATTATATATGTGTTATATGTTTTGTGATTACTGTACTACAACTTGATTCGTGTTTATATAATTTTCCAACAATCT
Source organism: Platanus orientalis (assembly GCA_025762735.1). NCBI lineage: Eukaryota > Viridiplantae > Streptophyta > Magnoliopsida > Proteales > Platanaceae > Platanus > Platanus orientalis. Next base: position 7,466 of record JAOXJP010258919.1, on the reverse strand, counting down.
CTAAACCTGTGTTTTTTTTTTGTTTGCATATGAATACTTAATTCGTTGGAATTTGATAATTATTTTAATTTAGATTACAACCATTAATTGTATGCTTAACTACATTCTTGAATCTAAGTTTATTTTTGAAATAATAACATTTTTTCATTCATTTATCCTTATAGAACCTTGGAGGATAAAATAGATGGATAAACACTTCTAGGAAGACATGATAATCATGCCTCTATTGGCAACTTTGGGCAAGATAATAATAAAATAATTGATGATGTTGTTTGGTTAAGAAATCATATACAAAGGATCGGTAAGGGATTTTAGAGTTTTTTAGATGTCATTTATTTTACTCTATATTTGGAGGAACATTGTAACATGTATAACATGCATTCCCTATTCATAGTAGAAATTTGGTATGGTAGGGATACCTAAGAGTTATTGAATTTGAATTATTGATTATTTTTATGGTAGATTTAGCATCTGTTTGATTTTTCATTCGATAAATAAAGAAAAAAACTCAATTGTCAGAGTTGGATTACTTATGGGAGAAAAATTTAGGATTTTATCAAAAGTTTACTTCATGTGGTGAAGCATTATGATATTATTTTTGGATTAAAGTCTTGGATTTTGATTTACAAAAACAATTGAATTTATTTGGAATCCAAGCTTCCATTTCATGAAATATACAATGTAGAGTATCCATGAGTGTGTTGTGTACTAAAAAATTAACGTTCATTAATTGGAATTAGAGATCAAAGTCACATAAACATTTATGCTCATGAGTAACAAGACTAAGATGAAATTTGTTTTAGTTGTTTTTTTTTTATAAAGTGTTGAAATTAAGGTAATTTTTTAAAATTTTGATAATAGACTTAGTGATTATTGATTATAAATTCCAATTTCATTAAAAAAAAGGATCTACAACTAGAGCATTGTTTATTAAAAAAAAAAACTAGAGCTTTGATTATTTATTAATTCATTGATGTAAATAGTTG
>JAOXJP010258900.1:0-21229 GCA_025762735.1 Platanus orientalis | reverse complement strand
GATGAAGGAAGAGTACCAAATGTTCGTATGGCTTTCCTTCTCCGTCGTACACTTGAAAATAGGGAATTACATATCCTAGTGGGTAAGAGATGTTGTTAACCCAATCAGGATGTGGAAACACACACACACACACACACACACATATATATATATATATATGAGGAAAAAGATGGGGGGGGGATACAAAGAAGTCCAAGTGCCACCTAAGAACACTCGAGAAGTTGAAGTACATAGAAAAGTGTGGGAAAAAAGATGGGAAACAGTCCCTTATAGTGGAATTAGAGCTAAGCCAGGTCGCGAGTTCAAATCCCAATGGAAGTATTTTTCCGGACATAGTGGTGTGCGTGTGTGTATGCATTGTGTGGACTCGCACCTAGTTCCCTGAGAGAATAGTCTTCCTCCTTGGGGGGTGTTGAAGTAATTAATTTGTCTCTCCTAACACCTTAAGGTTTTAGGCGAGTTGGTTAATTCACTAATAACAAAAGGGTGATCAATTCATGTGGCACAGGTATTATGAGCCACATGCATTGGTTCAAGGAAGGTATAAGTGTAAGGTGCAGGAATGTGTTGAATATAGCTTTTTGGGACAACAGATGAACTCGGGATTGTTCTATAAAGTGTGAACTTCTGGATATCTACAGTATTGCAGTAGACAAAGAGGCTAAAGTGATGGATTACGTGGCAATCATCAAAGGGTCCTATGGCAACCGGTGCTGAGATGCTTTGAATGATTAGGAGTTTCCTTCACAAGTTGGTCTTCTGGAGAGACTTGAAAGACTCCAACCAAAGCTGGATGAAGGTGATGGGAGGAAGTGGAAAGGAGAATGGTTCGTTCGCAGTTAAATATGCTATGATATGATTACCTGAAGACAACAGGTAGACTTCTCTTGGAAGGTGGTGTGGGAAGCTCCTGTTCCAATGATGATTCGGTTTTTTCTATAAATGGAAGCTATGGGTAAGATTCAGACCAGTGGTCTGCTGAACATTTGTCTTCTTTGCATGAGAGATGGGGAGTTGGTTTCAGATTTTCCGATTCATTGTCTCTTTGCTAATGAAGTTTGGGTAGCTATGATTGTAACTTCTGGACAGAATTGGGTTCTTCTTGAAGATTTGATGAGTTTGTTGCTCGGATGGAATATCAGCATTTTTCAAAAGGGGCAAAGCTTTGTTGAATTTGGTTTCGGCAGCGTTATGTTGGTCATTGTGGATGGAAAGGAATAGCAAGGTGTTTGAGAGCTATCATATATAGTTTTCCGAAAAGGCAAGGAATGGTTTATTTTTCTGTTTTTTTTTTTTTTTGGCCTCTCATACTAGAAAATGTCAAAATATAAGAAGGTAGAGAATTGGTAGGGATTGGGAAAACATCATTGGGATTAATCGTGGGGCATTTCATATCCATTTGGGAGTTCTTGTTCCCTATGATAATGATCTTGTTTAAAAAAAAGGTAAGGTCATTCTTTAAATCCATCTTTTTTTTTGAATGAATATATTTTTTAAACCTATCTTAATTATATCAATTGCTTGTTGTTTTGAAAATTAAATTGGTGTTGCAGAAGTCAATCAATGAGGCTGCTACAGATTGGGGCCTGAAGTGTCTACGATATGAGATAAGTAAGAGGCACTATGTCCAACCTATTCTTATCAGACTTCATATATACTTTATATTTTCTCCTAGCAGCCTGTATGATATACTTCATTTTCTTTGTCTTTGTAGGGGATATATCTCCTCCTCCTGGAGTGAGGGCAGCTATGGAGATGCAAGCAGAAGCAGAACGTAGAAAACGAGCTCAAGTTCTCGAGTCAGAAGGTTTATTTTTAAACAAAATTACTTTTCATTTTGATTTATGCAAAGTTCTGAATTCCTACAGCTGTGCATGAGAAATAATCTGCTAAATGCGTATTAAGGTAAAGTTTCCATTTAATCTGATGAGACAATTGCTGGCATAGTTACTTCATCTGTCAGACCCAATATTGCAAGGGAAATCCTTATCTTTGAATCAGCCAGGCTTCTGGGATCATGGAAAATGACGTGGTTTTAAATTTAACAGGAGAAAGACAGGCAAACATTAATATTGCAGATGGGAAGAAAAATTCAGTAATCCTAGAGTCAGAAGCTGCCATGATGGATCAGGTGAATAGAGCTAAAGGTAAGATGTTCTCTTTGTCTTCATCTTGTCATCCTTAGTTTTTCTTTTATTTATTAGGTGTTGATTGGCTTTGTAAGCAGCAATCCACCCTGATATGCATATTTCAAGTGAGAGGGTGCATATTAGGCAAAAACTTCTCAGAATATGGTGCCTCCTTCTTCTTTCTTTTTTTTTTTATAAATTTATTTTTTTATTCCTTTAGTGCTGTTCTGGTACATAGAGTGGGTTACTATCTTTCTGAACTTATGTATATTACCATCTTTGGAAGCTTTTTGTAGCTTAAGGACCTATATATCATACTTCATAAGTACATATAAACAATATGCAGTTAGTGGGTGTTAAGCAACTAAGTTGTCTGAGATAATTCAGCTAATTGTTAGTAAACACAAAGAAGAAAGAATTGCATAGTAAATAAGCCTGGTTTGATCATCTATGTGAAGGAGAGACTTTTGTTTTAGCGATTGAAATCTCAATGGGCAAAAAATTCTATACCATGAGGAAGTAAGTGCTACATTAGGTCACACATCTAAATTTGAAATTGAGAATCACAAATCCCTTTTCTTGTGCTAGTATTTCTAAAATATATTTCTATATTCTTCTCTGACAAACTTATTTGTTAATCCATCAGGAGAAGCAGAAGCTATCCTTGCTAGAGCACAGGCAACTGCAAAAGGGATATCCTTGCTATCAGAGGCCATCAAAGCCAATGGAGGTGTTGAGGTTAGATTCACCCTTTCCTTGGTTGCATGTCTATCATTTCATTTAATTGCCCACAGAGATCTCTCTATCTATTAGTTGGATGCTTTTCAATTTCAAAGGTTGTAATTTTTTTTAAAAGTTGTATGGGAATTTTGTAGCTCTTTGAGTCTTAACCATGCCTATGTCCATACAATCATTTAATGTTGTTGATTGTAATTTTCTGCCATCAAAATACTTCCATTTTTCTTTTTGTTAGTAAATAAGAATTTATGATGAAATAAGGAAGAAAAAAAAGAAAAGAAAAGAAAAGGAGCTTGACATAAGAAAGGCAGAAAGGTCAACCACAATGTGCATAAGAAGATCAACACCACTTGCAAAATAAGCATATGCGTATTAATTTAAAAATAAATAATTAAGTGAGTTTATGCACACCCCTTTCTGGAGCGAGTCCACCAACTTGGGACGGCTGACATGGCTTCTTTTATTCCATGAATTTTGCTTGATTTCATCATGAAGGAGGCCAGACAAATTTTCAGCACAAATGGTGAGAAGGGGGAAAGGATTCATCCTAAGTCTTTTGGAGGCTTGACAAAGCCAAATTGGGTACCATTTACTTTGATTTAATAAGAGTATGAAAAAATACAAATAGGATTATGATGCAGACATTCGATGCAAGGTGGGATCCACACGTTGCTTTAGTGAGGTCCACGCAAGAGGACACATGGAGGGACATATGGAGACACATGTTGGAGTCTTTAGTTTACTTTAGAGTCATTTATTTGAGTTGATTTACTATTTTAATTAGTATTCTATGAATCATTAGAGGTCGGGACGTAAATAGTATTTTATTTATTGTTTTGGGTCAATTTTGTAAAGCCCTTTTATTATGAGGAATAGGGCTGGTTGTCCACCACAAGGGAGCCACACGATTTGGGTTTGATTTTGTATCTTAGAAAGTCGTTTTTTTAGGCAAGTTACTTGGGTTATAGTTTCTATTTAGGGAGTTTCTATTTTTTTGGGTTTTAAGTCTTTAAAAGAGAGAAGACATGATGTAATCGAGGATGATAGAAATAATATGAAATTTCGTTTTGGTCTCTTCTCTTCCATGAGTAGACTTTCTCTTCAAGTTCCGCTTGAGCTTGGTTGGTGATTTCCAAGACTGAGTTGGTGATTTCTCACAGATCCAATCTTCTTCTTCTTCTTCTTCTTATTCCTTTTATTCTTCTTCTTTTATTCTGGTTTTCTATTTTCACCATTTAAGAACCTCAATGATCCTTTCATCCGAACACTTTCTTGACCCAACCTGTCCCAAAATTTTCCCCACCTCTTCTATTGTTTTCCATCTTCCAAACTCCAAGAAAACCTTGCATACGGCTACCCTATCCTTTCCTTCAGGAATTAATTTTCTTAAGTTTCCCTGCAGAACCTTTTAAAATTCATTTGCCATGGAGTTTCTAGTCTGAGATCTTAATTCACAGAACATATGGATCCATATGGCAGGCTGAGATTTTCCTATACTTAGGCTGGTTTGTTTCCCAATTATCCCTATATGGCATTCTTCCCTGGCCTGATTTTGGTCTTATAACAACCACTGTCCACTGATTGTACCCAGAATTTAGTTGTAATATCCTATCAGGCCTGTGCAATAGCAGCATGGTTTTAACCCATTGAAATAGCTATTATACCTTCCCTGAATTACTTAGCTGTTACCTCATACACCCAATCCACTCATCCCTGTTTGAAAAAATACCCCAGTAAGTCTGTCTTCCATAAACCAGTCTTTATCTTTTGGTTTCACTCCCCTGATTAATATTTTTGTTACCCACTAATTGGTCCACAGGTATCAGTCCCTGGACACCTTGTTTATTAGACTCTATTTGGATTGTTATCATTCCTTAACATGTCTTCAAACAGTATGGCTTCAAACCCTGTTATAGACTGCACAACTTGTGTGCTGCATCAATTTTAGAGCATATCTCTCTATCGTGCTGCATCAATTTTGGTATCAGAACCAGGTTCCAACTAGTTTCGACTTAGTTGGGTCCTTGGACTACATACACAAGGCTGCAGCATCTTACTATATGTTGTGGTTATTGTCACCACTTTTCTCTAAGAATTCCACTTCTGATGACATCTAGTAGCTTGGGTTATGATTGATGGACATAAATATTGGTTGCTGCCTGCTGTGACCCAATGTTGGTGTATTGCAATAACTATCAGAGTGACTCTAATGCTTGCTGATCACGTATACCACTGGTGGACTGTCTGCGATTACTTCTGCTTTAGCACTTGTGCTTATCTTGCTGATCAATAGGACTACTGCTGCTGAAGTGTTCTTCAGTGTGTATCACATATACTCATACATGACACAGTCTTCATTCAATTCAAAGGGATTACTTTTGGGAGCAATGATGGATATATAATGTGCTGGAGAGTTGTACAAGAGTATAACTTGTGGAATGGTCTGATTTAATCATTGGGCGGTGTCTTGATGGTCTACTGCAGTGAGCATTACCTCAGAACTGAATTATGTGTGTTGATCAGTGGATTGCTTATTACATGGAGTACACTATCGAGTGGACTTGTTATTGGAGGTTACTGGCTGGACCATTGATTACTCATTTACTGCTGAACTCAAGAGACTCACATAGCTACTCAAGTACATTACAGTACACAGTTTGTGTGCTGCCTTACTCTTAGAATACTATCGGATTGCAGTATTGTACTGATCGATTACCCGAGTATGATATAACCACAGTGTTGGACTTCAAGTATGGTATTCTACTCCTTCAGAGCAGATTGACACATGTGATTATTGTTTACTCCATGATCAATGCTACTTCCCTTACGCTTAGTCAGAGTTGTTATTGGGTTCTATTGCTGGCTGCCAGTGTTGTTTCTATCTTACTATTCAAGAGTCCATCAGATTTACCACAGAAGTGATACTTAGACACAATTGCTTGCTGTTTTGACATCTACTATTGTTTCTGTCCATCTATACACCACAAAATTGCTACATGTGTGTAGTGCTTGCTATCTTATATTTAACTCAAAGGAACCCCATCAGATTTTCCACGTGTATACGAGTGATTGTTGTCTAAGATAGGCCATTGTATTGCTATTCAAATATCTTTACGGACTTGGAAATTGCTGCATTTTCTTTGCTATCCAAGAAACTCCAAGGGTGGTTCCTACTCTTTTGTTAGTTGATGTTAAGCTAATGGATTACACAGTGAAGTACCCCTTTACTTTTCCTCATGGAAAACGTATTGTGGTAATATTCAGTGACCAATATGATGATAATTATATTTCATATGACATGGCAGAGAGACTTTCAACACATCCTAAGGCAGGATCATATTGCTATAGACACTTTATTATTCAATTTGGTCACGGAGGAGACTACATTGATAGTGTTGAATGTTGCTTGTATGAACCCAAATCAAAGGATTACCAAGTAATTCTAGGAAAGAAATGGTTGGGTGAGAGGACGGCTAGCTTTAACCAAACCACTAGTATACTACGGATTTGTGATTGGGGAGTCTACTATAACTTCCAAGTAAAGTCTCTTGGTTTGATACAAGCTATTCAAGAATGGTTATATAAAATTCTAGCATTCTTTGACAAGTGTCAATGTGAAAAGCAGAAGAGTGAAGAGCTTGCTGATTCTCAACCTCAGGTATAGTACATGATGCTGAGTTGCAAGTTGTGGAAAAGTTCGAGGTAGAATTTCAGGAATTTGAAGAAAATGCTAGAGATGAAGACCCTAATTTGGAAGATACTGATATGACTTATGATAAGCTGATTGGTGAGCTAGTTATGATTACAGCCGAATGCTCCATTGCTGCCCCAGTTTGTGACCAACAAGTTGATGAGAATCAAGAGCCTGACAAAGAGGAAATCCAGTCTATTTTGATAGAGACACTAGCCCCAGAATTTGTGATGTTTCCTGACATTGTTGATCCAGTCCTTTACATGCCAGAGGTGGACAATCAAGTGAAGACATGTGCTGTCTTACAACCCCTTATGGTTCCATTGTCAGATCATGAGCCTGAGCAGATGATAGGTGATGTGTACTATGAGATCTTTTCGATATCAGATGCTCAGAAGTGGGTAGGGTTACATCGTAATCTTATTATTAGAGGATATGGTTCGTGGTTACCTAGATCAGATCGAGTTCTCTAATGAGGCTGATCCTTTCCCCCTATACAACTCAAGGTCGAGTTTTTTTTAACAAGGGGCGTTTGATGCAGATTTTGGATGCAAGGTGGGACCCATGCATGGCTTTAGTGGGGTCCACGCAAGAGGACACATGGAGACACATGTTGGAGTCTTTAGTTTAGTTTAAAATCCTTTATTTGAGTTGATTTATTATTTTAATTAGTATTCTATGAATTATTAGAGGTAGGGACGTAAAGGGTATTTTATTTATTTTTTGGGTCAATTTTATAAAACCTTTTTATCAAGAGGAATAGGGCTGGTCGACCACCGCAAGGGAGCCACACGATTTGAGCTTGATTTTATATCTTAGAAAATCATTTTTTTTTAGACAACGTACTTAGGTTATAGTTTCTATTTTGTTTGGTTTCAAGTCTTCAAAAGAGAGAAGACATGATGTAATCAAGAATGATAGAAATAATTTGAAATTTCGTTTTGGTCTCTTCTCTTCAAGATCTTGTGCCTAGAGCTTGAACTTGGTTGGTGATTTCCAAGAGTGAGTTGATAATTTCTCACAGGTACAATCTATATCTTCTTCTTTTATTCTGGTTTTCTATTTTCACCATTGAAGAACTTCAAAGATCCTTCATGTAGACATTTTCTTGATCACGCTCTTGACCCACAACCTGCCTCAAACTTTCCCCACCTCTTCCATTGTTTTCCATCTTCCAAACTCCAAGAAAACTTTGTCCATAACCATGCCTCTACTTTATCCTGTCCTTCCCGTTAATCTCTTAATCAATGAATTAATTTTCTTAAGTCCAGACCTTGCAGAACCTTTTAAAATTCATTACCATGGAGTTTCTTGTCCGAGATCTTAATTCACAGACCATATGGATCCATATGGCAGGCTGAGAATTTTCCCATACTTAGGCTGGTTTTCCTATAAATATCCCTATACAGCATTCTTCCTTGGCCATATTTTGGTCTTAGAACAATCTCTGTCCACTGATTGTACCTAGAATTTAGTTCTAATATCCTATCAGGTCTGTGTAATAGCAGCATGGTTTTAACCCATTGAAATACCTATTGTACCTTCCCCGAATTACTTCGTTGTTACCCCATACACCCAGTCCCCTCACCACCTGTTTGAATAAATACCCCAGTAAGTCTGTCATCCATAAACCAGTCTTTATCTTTTGGTTCACTCCCCTGATTAGTATCTTTGTTACCCACTAATTGGCCCACAGATATCAGTCCTTGGACACCTTGTTTATTAGACTCTAGTTGGATTGTAATCATTCCCTAACATGTCTTCAAACAGTATAACTTCAAACCCTGTTATAGACTGCCCCCTTGTTGATTGCCTCATGGAATATTAGCTGGGTCTCCAATAAGGGGTGTACTCTCTGGAAACTAGTTTGTCCAGCAGTTTGTTGGCTTATCTGGCTTGAGCGCCACAAAAGGGTGTTTGAGGGAAGTATGGAACTGATGTTTAATATTTTCTATAGGGCAAAGGACTTGACTTGCTTTTGGGGTATAAATTGTAAGAATATGCAGAACTATTCGCCTTTGGTTTCAAAAAGGGATTGGGGCTCTTTTTTTCCTTTGTATCTAGTTTCTTGTCTTTTGTTTGAGGATTTCTCATCCCTTTTCTCTTAATGAAATTTTAATTTATAAAAAAAAAAAAAAAGACTGCCCCCCTATTGTGCTGCATCAAATTAATCGGCATTAAACTCTAGAGAAACCCACTTTTTTTTTTTTTTTTTTCATTTGAATTTGAAAAACTCTATTTTACCTGGCAATAGGCTTTTGACTTAATGAGTTTGACACCAAGGAATCTGAATTTTTCTTCTTTTTCTTTTGAAGGGTTTGTAAGATATCATGGGCTACAATTACATTGTCCTTAATTTTCTTTCTGAACAAAGGCACTTTGGGGTGGGGAGATATACCTGAAGGATGGAGGATATGCTTCAGGTAGTAGAACTTTGAGCGGTTCCATACTCCTAATTGTTGTCTTCACTTTCACCCTATTCTAGAGTAGCAAGGCATTTTCTTCCTCAACAATGGTCAATGGGATAAGTTCTAAATCTTTTAAGAGATCAACGGGGTTGGAGGTTGTGAAGACATTATGGAAAATTTGCAGTGAATAGTGACTCAATTTCTTGATGGTCAGATTTTCAAGAGCCATCTGATTTTTTCAGAGCCCAGATAAGATTCTCAAGATGTCTATAGAGGGTAGATAAGTGGAAAAATTTGGTATTCCAATCCCCTGCAGAGGGCCATCTCCCTCTAGAGGCAGAACACTTGCTCAGTACTTAAATATCATCCAGTTTGAGTAAGAGTTTTTAGTTTGGTTTTGGAGGCCTTGTTGGAGCTCTGCTAGTTTTCTTCTAAGGTTGGCCATGAGCTGAAAAATATTACCAAAGAACTATTGATTCCAATTTTTAAGGTCCTCTTCAAGAAGTTTGAGTTTGAGGCCGATGTTTTTTCTATTGTGATCTACTTGCCAAGTGGATTGAACCAGGGGTCGGCACTCTAGTCACCTAACCACACGATTTGAAAATGGAATTATTTTGGATGGTCTATTTTTGAATGTTGGTTTGTAGGAGGATTGGGCTCTGGTTTGAGCTAATGCTGGTAGGATTTATACTGAAGCATCAGGGTAACTTGAGAAGGATGATGCTGATTTAGGTTTGCAACAGCTTGATCTAGTTTTTCTTTGACAAGGCGTAAACCCTATGTTAGTTTGAGAACTCAAGACATGGCATGGCTCAATATGGGTTAAATGGAAGTCCTCATTGTTTTTTTTTTTTTTTGACTTATCTAACACGTCGTTACATGAGATGGGGAGAAAGATTTTATAGGGTATCTTACAGCTGTCATTGAAGCTCTTGCTTAGAATGACCATATACTTGTCGTTGTGGTTCATGATGTGGATTGTGAGTCTGTATGCTTCGAAGAGAAGGTAGAAGGAGAAAAAGGAAGAAGTGAAATAGTCGAATACGATTGGGTCAACTGTATGAGTCTGGTTCTCATACGTTGGTATTTATATTAATAATATATTTGTACATCGTACATATGGTATACCAAAGGTATGAATATATAATACCTTTATTACATAAATACCCTCACATACGATACTTCAACACTCCCCCTCAAGTTGGAGCATGAGTATCAACCATGCCCAACTTCTTGATGATGTCATGAAGATGCATATCGGTAACACCTTTGGTCAGTACATCTGTTAACTGTTGTTCCGTAGTGACAAATGGCATGCAAATTAGTCTACATAGTATATTTTCTCTGATAAAGTGTTAGTCCACTTCTATTGCTTTATTCGATCATGTTGCAAAGGATTGTAGGAGATACTAATAGCTAACTTATTGTCATAGTACAAGCTCATGGGTGTTTGTACTTCGAACCTAACTTCAAGAAGTAAAGTCCTCAACCAAAGAGATTCACAAATTCCATATGCCATTGACCTGTATTCTGCTTCAGCACTAGATCTTGCAACCACATATTGCTTTTTGCTTCTCCATGTCATAAGATTCCTAGCAACAAACGAACAGTAGCCTGAGATTGATCTTCTATTTGTGATTGATCCTGTCCATTCTGCATCGGTATAGACTTCAACTCTCATATGACCATTGTCAGAAAATAACAGACCCCTTCCTAGAGCTGACTTTAGATACCTTAGTATAAGGAAGGTAGCCTCCAGATGAGGTGTTCTTGGACTTGAAGTTTGTGAAGAGGAAGAAGAGAAGAAGAATAAAGAGAGGAGAGAAGCTTTGGGGAGAATCGTATGTATTATCTTCACATACGAATACTTTATTAATATATATAGGTAGAGAGAAGTATCAGGTATGGTATACCATATGTATATATATACATGAGACTTCTACCAGTACTACCCTTAGAGTAAGTATCTTAACACTCTCCCTTAAGCTGGCGAATAGATATCTATCATTCCTAGCTTGTCTACAATATATGAAAAAGGCTCATTGCTTAATCCTTTTGTGAAGATGTCAGCAAGTTGATACTTGGTCTAAACGAATGGAATGCAGATGTGATCAGACTTGATATGATCCTTGATGAAGTGTTAATCAATCTCCACATGTTTTGTTCTATCATGTTGAACTGGATCATGTGTAATGTTGATAGCTGCTTTGTTGTCACAAAAGAGGGTCATGGGACCTATCATTGGAAAACACACTTCATCAAGTAACTTTCTTAACCATAGGAGTTTGCAAATCCCATTGGCCATAGATCGGAACTCTGCTTCAACACTAGACCTGGTCACAACAGATTGCTTCTTACTGCGCCATGTGACAAGATTTCCTAAAACAATGAGCAGTACCTGGTGTAGACCGTCGATCTCTCAATGAGTCTGCCCAATCTGCATCAGAATATGCTGCTACAGTTACTTGTTGATGATCAAATTTCTGATACATAAGTCCTTTGCCTGGGCACCCCTTTAGATATCGCAACACCCTGTGCTTGAGTAGGATTATGCATGAACTGACTAATCACCCCCACTGCATAACTTATATCAGACCGAGTTAAGGATAAGTAGATAAGGTGTTCAACAAGTCGCTGATATTGACTTACATCAATCAACCTCTCACTATCACCTTTCTTTAGCCTGTGATTAACCTCAATAGGAGTGGCACGTGGTTTACAACCCATCATTCCTGAGTCCTTTAATAAGTCAAGAACATACTTCCTTTAACATAGAAAGATTCCTTATCGGGATCTAGCCACTTCAATCCCTATAAAATATTTTAGTGACCCCAAATCCTTAATTTCAAATTCCCTTGCCATATTTCTCTTAAGCAACCTTACTTCCACTTCATCATTTCCTATGACAACAATATTATCAACATATACAATGAGGGCTGTTACTTGGCTCCTTGCTCTTTTCACAAATAAGGTGTGATTTGCTTGACATTGTTTATATCCATTTGTAATCATTGTTGCCCGAAACCTCTCAAACCATGCTCTCGGTGATTGTTTTAAGTGATAAAGTGTCCTTTTCAGTCTACATACTTTTCCTTTTACTCCTAGCATTTGAAAACCCCGGTGGTGTATCCATGTATATCTCATTTTCTAGATCACCATGTAAGAATGCATTCTTCACATCAAATTGAAGTAAAAGTCATCTTTGATTTGTAGCTAGAGAAATTAGAACCCGTACTGAATTCATCTTTGCCACGGGAACAAAAGTCTCCTGGTAATCAATGCCAAATGTTTGTGTATATCCTTTTGCAACTAGGCGAGCCTTGTACCTGTCAACTGTTCCATTAGGTTTATGCTTCACGGTAAATATCCACTTGTGTCCAACTGTCATCTTACCTTTTCGAAGAGTAACCAGCTTTTATGTTTGGTTCTTTTCCAGAGGTCTCATTTCCTCATCCATAGCGGCTTGCCATTGTGGCTGTGTTAAGGTTTCAGATACTCTGCGATGAATAATGACTGAAGACAAGGAAACAACATAGTTTCGAAAGGAAGGTGATACAACATGATAAGAAACAAAGTTAGATATAGAGTGTTGAGTACATGTTCTAACACCTTTCTGCCGAGCAATAGGCATGCTAGAATCACCTACTTCAGGAGGGGAAGAAAACGTGTTACCTGTTTTAGGGACTGAATCCAAAGAAGACACTGGAATGGGAGCACAAGGATTCTGATCATCCACTTGTTCTTGTCCGTCTGAGTCACCTTTCTTCTTTCTTCGAGTGTATACTTTAAGTTCAGTCTCCCCCTCTCTACCAATATCAGAGTTGTCAAAATGGAATGAGGGAAGTGGAATTGTGGAAGAAGAAGATAACTCTTCACCTAAATGCTCCCCCTAAAGAGGTGTCTTACCCGAAGAAAAGAAGGGAATAGATTAAAAAAATGTTATATCCCAAGACATAAACTTCTTTCAGGTAAGTGGGTGAAAGCATTTATACCCATTTTGATCAACACCATAACCCAGAAAGACACACTATGTGCTTTAGGATCGATCTTGGTGCGATCAGATTTAGGTATGTGTACATAAGAAATACACCCAAACGCTTTTAAGGGAAGAGAGAACAAGGGAGTGTTAGGTGCTAAGACTTAAATTGGAGATTTAAAAGTGAGAACACGGGAAGGCATCTTGTTCATGAGGTAGGCGGCAGTTTGAATGACATCAGACCAAAAGGTTTTTGGCACATATCTCGTAAACATGAGTGCACGAGCAATCTCAAGTAAATGCCTATTCTTATGCTCAATCACCCCATTTTGTTCAGGAGTACTAAGATACGTGGTTTGGTGGACAATTCTAGAAGCATCAAAGAATGAAGCCACGGAATTGGAGAGGTACTCTCCCCCATTGTCAGATCGCAAAATGCGAAGTTTTGTGCCAAATTGTATGTGAATCATGTTATAAAACAATTTGAACTCAGTACACACATCACTTTTTTTTTTTTGCAATAAGTATACCCATGTAACACAAGAATAATCATCCACAAAAGTAACAAAGTACTGAACCCAAATAAAGAAATAATAGGGGAAGGCCCCTACACATCAAAATGAACAATATCAAAAAGAGATAAGTTTCTATTATAACTTAATGGATAAACTAAACAATGGTGTTTTGCCAATTGACAATGTTCACAATGAAACTTATTCGAAGAAAACTAAAATTTAGTAAAAAGTTTTTCTAACAAAGAAAATGAAGGGTGGCCAAGACAATGATGTGATTGAAACAACTCATTTGTAGTGGTTGGAGTGATGTCCTTTTTTATTGCTGAAGATGTGGCGGATAATTGAGGTGATGAATCCAGAAGATAGAGACCATTCTTCTCATGACCCATACCAATAGTTGTCTTCGTCTTCAAGTTTTGAAACACACAGTGAGAAGGAAAGAAAGTGACACAATAGTTAAGACTATTGGTAAGATGGCTAATGGATAACAGATTCAATGTAAAATTAGGTACATGAAGGACTGAGGATAACAACAAGGAAGGAGTAGTAGTAATATCACCATGTCTAACAATAAAAGAATTGGTACCATCCGTAATACGAACTTTGTCCTTCCCAAAATTGACACGGTAAGATTTGAAGAGGGAGGACATACTAGTCATGTGATGGGATGCCCCTGAATTAATGACACAGGAGTACGATGATGTGAAATCAGAGACGGATAAGGCTGATGCAGATGTACCTAAAGTCGAAGCTGCAAATGATGAAGTAGGGGCGGTGGAGGTATCGAGCTGAGAGACAAACCGCCAGAAGGCCTCAATTTCATCTCTGGATAGATGACCCTCTGGGAAGGAGACAGATGTGGGAACAGCTAGTTCAGAGGGCATGAAAGTTACTGAATGTGCACTGGGTCAGTTACCGCCAAAATAACCTCCACCCGTAACTGAGTTTGATCCACTTCTTATGTATAGATGTGGAGGGAGATCCTGTGGACGTCCATGTAAGTCCCAACATTGGTCCTTCGTATGCCGGGACCTACCGCAATGCTCACATTTGAGGTGATCATGATCATCATAGGTACTGAAGCGTCTACCATGACCACGAGTGGAAGAACCCCAACGATCACCTCGGCTAGAGGTTGATATAAAGGTTGATTTCTCAACTACAGATGATACATTCATCACACCACGTCTGCCTTCTTCTCTATGAATGTGTGCATACACTTCATTGAGGTATGACAGATTCATATTGAGGATTTGGGCTCTAACTTGCTCATACTCAAAGCTTAGGCCTGCTAGAAACTCAAACACTTGAATCTCCTTGACATGCTTCTTGTAGGCTATGACATCCTTGGTACAAGAGGGGCGGTATGTTGTATAGTGACCCAATTTTTCCCACAATTTTTTTAGAGAGACATAATAGATGTCTAGGGGTTGATCCCCTTATTTAAACTGAGCAATTTTTTGTCGCAGTTCGTACACTTTGGCAGCATGGCCAATTTCTGAATAAGTCTGAGATAAAGATTCCTAGATTTGATGAGTCGTCTCCAAGAAGAGATAGTGATCATTAATTTCCAGCTTTAGTGAACTCAACAACCATCCCTTAACCACAACATTTTCGGTCTTTCACTTTCGGTACTTTGGGTCATCCTTAAAAGGAACCTCTATTTCACCAGTTAAGTAGTCTTCTTTATCCTTGCTCTAAATATAGATCAACACAGATTTAGACCAAGTAAGATAGTTGGTCCCATCAAACTTCACAGTGGTGATCTGTACTTGTGGGGAATCCCCAAGAACAAAAGAGCTCCCTAATGTATTAGGGCTGGACTCCCTAAAAATCAAACTAAACTTCCGACTCTCGGCTGCCATGATGTAGCCCAAAACTATCACCAACACTGCACACAAGCCCAATACGATTTTCACAGATCCAGATACACTATGGCTACTCACAGAGGATGATGTTAGAGTGAGGCACAACCCTAAAACTTGTAGGCACCACCAAATGTCGCAAACAATGGCCAGTAAACTCATCCGGGAGACAGGTATACATTAATAAGGACCAAGGCAAGCACCACCAATAGTAGGACCATTATTATATGGTTTTTAATTTTTTTAATGAAAAAAAATTGAAAAAACTTCAAAAATAACCTCTGGTAGTAGCCTGAGAGCCAAAATCTTCTTCCTGACATGCCAAATTGCAACCAAACAAAGAGAGAATGGATTTGATAGCTTCCTTATGAAAAAACGACCTTGATTGTGCCAGTAAATCACACACAAAACCAAAAAGATTCGAAAAAAAATGAGAAGAAGCTCAATCTGGCATCTGACAATAACCTGGGAGCCGCAATATGCTTGTCAACACTTCAAAATTAAACCAAATCGAGAGAGATCAAACCTTACTACTTCCTACATAAAAAACGACCATGTATGCACTCACAAACCCAACAAACAACTTTTCAGGCGATCGGATCAAGCGTTTTGGCGTATTTTGAGGTTTTTTCCAACTTTGAGAAAATCCTTTGAAACACTATCTTAGGATGACCAAAAAATTGTAAAAATATCACCACAAATCCTCATAAATCACGACTAATCAAAACCCTAAGGTTTGGGGTTCTGACATCGTTTGGATGTGCTGACGTCAGCGTATGGCCATAGTATCAAATATCTCGAAATATCTTAAATATTTTTCGACATATGTCCATGTCTACCAGGACCGACACAATATATTCCTATACCGACACAAAACATTAATTACATTATAAAAATTCATTTTTTGGTCAACACGATGTACGATGTCGGTGTGTTGAGTGAAATTCCCCTTTCACAGTGTATTATTGCCTAATATGATATTGTGTTATAATAAAAAATTATATGAAAAATGATAAATTTTAAAGAAAGTAAAGGGAGGGAGGAAGAAATTGAAGATAAGAAAGAAGAAAAGGAAGAGAATATTTTTGTCAACCATTATGTATGCATGTGTATTTTTAAAGAATATTAAAATGCAAGTGTACTAAAATAAGCTATCATTCCTAATGAATCTATTTGTTTCCTTGCGCATGTGTAGTTAGATTAGAATATGCTTCTTAAGTTTCCACGATTTTTACAATATTTCTTTTCGATACTTCCGACATTTCCGATATATGTCTTATTTTAGCCTGACCGATATTTCCATTGACACCGACATTTTGAACCTTGCGTATGGCCTACTAACGTCAGCGCCTGTACTGACTCAGCAAAAACTTTGGTTTTTACGGCGATCGACCCTGGTGTTGAGTTCTGATACCAACTTGAAGTTTGTGAAGATGAAAGAGAGGAAGAAGAAGAGAAGAAGAAGATAGGAGATAAGCTTTGGGGAGAATTGTATGTATTTTCTTCACATACGAATACTTTATTAATATATATAAGTAGAGAGAGGTATGTTATACCATAGTATATGGTAGACCATACGTATACATGTACATGGGACTTCTACCAGTACTATCCTTAGAGTGATGTATTTCAACACTTGGTGCATACATGAATTGACTGACAACACCAATTGCAAAGGCAATATTCGATTTTATGATTGCAAGATAAATCAATTTCCCAACAAGTCGTTGATATCGTCCCGCATCAATCAACGGCCTTCCATCCTGATCATTCAGCCCATGATTAGCTTTAATAAGAGTATTTGCAAGTTTGGCTCCCAATAATCCCGTCTCAGTGAATGAATCAAGTACATACTTTCTCTGTGATATGAAGATACCTTTCTTGGAACAAGCAATCTCAATACTTAAAAAGTAGCGTAGGATACCCAAATCCTTTACTTCAAGCTCACTACTTAATAAGACTTCAACTTGTTCACTTCTTCTAAATTATCTCTAGTAACAACTATATTTTCACATATATAATAATTGTTGTAGTCCCCTTCAACCAGTGCTTAACAAACAAGGTATGATAAGCTTGGGATTGTTGGTAACAAACCTTTGTTAAACTTCCACTAAATCTCTCGAACCATGCCCTTGGCGATTGCTTGAGCCCATACAATCCTTCTTTAATTTTCACACCTTACCTTCATTTCCTTGAATTTTTAAGCATGAAGATAGCACCATGTACACTTCTCATGTAAGTCACAATGAAGAAATGCATTCTTCATATCTAATTGCCAAAGTGACCATTTCTTATTAGCTACAACAGATAGTAGTACTTGAATTGAATTTATTTCGGCTATCGGTGCAAAAGTTTTTTGGTAATCTATTCTATATGTTTGTTTATATCCCTTTGCAACTAATCTCGCCTTGTACCTGTCAATAAACTCATCTCCTTGTACTTAATGGTATAGACCCACTTACATCCTACTAGTTGTTTTCCCGTTGGAAGATTCACTAGTTCCTATATGCCATTTTTCTCAAGAGCTTTTATTTCTTCACATATAGCATCTCTCCAATGACTTGGAAAATTGCCTCTTTCAGATTGGAAGGAACTTGTATAGATGACACTAAGTTAACAAAAGTATGATATGAAGGATTTAAGGCTTTATATAAGATAAAGTTAGAGATAGGGTGATTGGTGCAAGATCTCCTTCCTTTGCGAAGAGCAATAGGAAAATCATCATCCTTTTTAGCAAGAATTGAAGAAGTAGGAGTTGTAGAATTACCTGGGTCCGAAGAGACAATTGGAGGTGAATCATTTGTTGTGTCCTTCGTCCTTGTATAAACCAGCAAGTCCTTCCCATTGTCTGGAACTGACATGTTAAAGGAAAATGGAGACACTAGAGTGGGAAGCGGTAGGACTGAAGGCAAGCACTGAGACCTCTCTTCACTACCTAAGCACTCCCCCTGAAGAGAGGTTTTGGAAGAAGAGAAAAAAGGAACATACTTAAAAAATGTGACATCCATGGCGACATTTTTTTCCGGTCTGTGGGTTGTAGAACTTA
The DNA here is from genome assembly GCA_025762735.1 of Platanus orientalis. Classification (NCBI taxonomy): domain Eukaryota; kingdom Viridiplantae; phylum Streptophyta; class Magnoliopsida; order Proteales; family Platanaceae; genus Platanus; species Platanus orientalis. The sequence goes on along the minus strand of JAOXJP010258900.1, from coordinate 2,861 downwards.
TAGCCCTTTGGAGTCGAAGGGTATCTTAAAGAAATACATTTGTTTGCTTGTGGGTTCAATTTAAACCTATCCCCTTTATGCATGTGAACATAACAAACATACCAAAAAACTTTGGGTGGCACAAAAAAGAGAGGAATGTTAGGGGATAACACATCAATAGGTGTTTTAAGATGAAGAACCTGAGAAGGCATACGATTTATCAGGTAGGCAGCAGTGAGGAGAGCTTCAAACCAAAAAGTTTTAGAAACATTCATACCAAATAAGAGAGATCGAGTGACCTCCAGTAGATGGTTTTTGTGTTCGGCTACACCATTATGTTGTGGAGTATGAACACACGAAGTCTGATGAATAATCTCTCAATCTATCAAATACTTCTGTTATTGTGAAGAGATGTACTCCCCTTCCCCCCATTGTCAGACCTAAGAATTTTAATGGATGCACTAAATTGAGTCTAAACCATTTTGTGAAAATTATGAAAAATAAAATAATCTTCCCTTTTTGTTTTCATCAAATACACCCATTTACACTGCAAATAATCATCAACAAAAGAAACAAAATATCGAAATCCAGAGAGAAGTGGTAGGGGAAGGCCCCCAAACATCAGAGTGCACCAAAGAAAATGGAACATAACTTTTATTATTAATACTCGGAGAATAAGTGTTTCAAACATGCTTAGACAATTGACAAACTTCACAATAAAAGTTAGACTAACTCCAGACCCAAATAAACTAGGAAACAAAATACGTAAAGAAGTTATTGATAAATGACCCAACCGATTATGCCATTGCTTTAACTGATCTTTATTACTAAAATGACACTCATGACTATGAGAGACACATGTTGTTGACAATTGAGGATCCACACTGTCATCAAGGAGATAGAGTCCAATAACTGCACGACCACTCCCAATCATCTGCTTCGAATCCAAGTCCTGAAACACACAATGAGTTGGAAAAAATGTGACTGAACAGTTCAAATCATGAGTAATACGACTAATATACAATAAATTAGTCGTAAATTTATAAACATGTGGAACTGAAGATAGGGACATAGTAGGTGAAATAGTGACATTTCCTTTCCTAGAAATGGAGGACAATGTCCCATCTACCACTTTAACTTTGTCACGCCCAAAACAAATAAAATAAGAGAAAACTGATGACAGACCAGTCATATGATCTGATGCCCTAGAATCAATGATCTAAGATGGAGATGTGGATGGAGAAACATGGAAAGCAGTGGCATAGGTACATGACTCTGTAGAGGCAAATGAAGAGGTATGAGGATGATTCCCTATCATCGACCCTTCTAGTTGAGCTATAAACCGATAGATTTTCAATTTTGGCTTCAGGAATAGTGAACATTCGACGAGAATTTTCACTAGAGGATGTTGTGCCAGTGTCAACTGTCTTTAAATGGCCAAGGCTAGGACCCATATCCTTGTCTTGATATGTGACTGAGTTTGCTCGCGCATTTCTAGGCTTGCTGAATTTTTTAGGTCGGCCAATGAGATCCCAACAGTTGTCCTTTGTATGTCTCATCTTCCCTCAATGATTGTAACAGAGCTTATCCTTATTAATGGGTCCTCCTTTCTATGGGGTCGTCTCTTTCTTAAAACCACTATTACCTCCCTTTTGAAAAATAGGAATGGAGGCTAAAACCGTTCTCTCTAGAGTCCCAGACGAGTACTGATGCATGACATTCTTCATGCTTTCTTCACTTTGAGTTAGTGCATATACTTCATTAAGAGATCGAAGGGTGCCTCTACTTAAAATGTTGACACAGACCAATTCAAAGTCCTTATTTAATCCAACCAAAAATTCAAATATTATATATTTCTCCATTTTTTCTTTATAAGCCACTGCATCTACTGAATAAATTGGTTTATATGTTTCATAGTGATCTAACTCCTCCCACATGCTACGCAAAGTGGTAAAGTAGCTGCCTAGACTTTTCTCCCCCTGGCAAATGTGAGCTATCTCTTGATTTAATTGATAAATACATACAAAGTTTTTCACTTGCGAATAAGTTAGTGGAGCCGAATCCCATATCTCCTTGGTTGTTTAAGGAATAAAAACCCACGACTAATTTGGGGTTACATTGAGTTGAGCAACCAAGACATAATGGTAAGGTTCTCAGACTCCCATTGCTCATAAGTCTGAATATCTAACACAGAGGGTTCACTAACACTTCTATTTATGTACCCAAGTTTTCATCTTCCACCAATGAACATCCTTGCGGATTGGGACCATTCCAAATAGTTTGTTCCATCCAACTTGACGGTGGTGATTTGTACATTGGGATTGTCACTCTGGATACCCATTGGTGACATAACAGTAACAGTACTCGGACCACTCTGAGTATCATCCCAGTTTCAAATGTCTTTGAAACTTTTGACATGATGCAACGCACCTAGCAACACACAGGTAAGTTCAACAACTACACACCTTAAAATCTACAATTTGTGCTCAACGTGTGATCTGAACACCCACGGGAAACTCCAATCAACATAAAAAAATGCATAATACACCATCCATAGTCTCAAACTCCCAGATTGGAGTGCACACAAGCCGATGAGAGAAAAGGTCAAAGTCTAACGCCTTGCTCTTTCTTGGCTGAAAGAGCACAAAACTCTCTCAAATCCAAACGAAAACCAACGAGACTTGTCTCGATCAATGCTTGACCAAAAAATGACCACTCATTTATGAAGAGTTGGTCTGATGTCTCGAAAATCGAGCCCAAAGGTTGAAAAAACAGGTGCAGGGTTTCCTAGGCCTCCCCAGCCGAAAATGCTCAAATCTCTCTCAAGTTAAAACCAAAGTAAATGGGACTTGTCCCAATAGATCTCTCATAAAAAAACGACG
>JAOXJP010258880.1:0-21230 GCA_025762735.1 Platanus orientalis | reverse complement strand
ATATATATATATATATATAATTTTGCACCTTAGGATCGATCATAAAACACCTAGGATTGATCCTAGACATTGTGCTTGTCTACTTTTAAATAGAATTCATTGAGCCAATCATTTTGAGTACTTATAGGCCCCGGACGTACATCAAAATCAAAAGTTTTGGCCAGTTTAAGTTTAAGACCATTTTTACTTTTATCTTTTTATTTATTTATTTATTTATTTAATTTGGTCTACCATTGGTCTAATCTTTGTGAGACCTTCTCAAGGTTTGGGTAACTCAATTCTAAGTCATTCTAGGTCCACCTAAGGTTAAGTTCATACCCAAACACCCCCTTACCACTTACCAACTTTTATCAAATTTACCTTTGAGCATATGATTGGTTTCTTAAAGTGATTTTATACTAGAACTTGAGACTTTTTGAGTTCTTCAATGAAACTTGTCTTTTGATTGCTTGTTGTCTTCCGGGTTTCTTGACCTGAAGTTTCTTCCACCTTGTCTTGGATTTAGATAACTTATAAATTTACAAATACAACACTTATAAGACCAATACAATAACCACATTTTATATGTACTTACATAAGTTTTGGAATGGGATTGACAATATATAATTTAGCCTTAACAATCTCCCCTTTTGTCAATTCCATGATAAAACTTCCAAAATATAAAATTTACAAAATAAATCCTAGTACATGTCATCTACCCATAACATTCTCCCATATCAACTCTCTCTCCCCCTTTTTGTCATGAGTTGAAAAAGTGTAGCTTCTTCCTCGAGATGTGGTTTCTTCACCTGTGTCACATCAAAAAAATTACTTTCTCGAAAAACATATTAATTCTTATACAAGAGTTACACTTAAATCATTAAAAAAGATAATATTACTATCAAACATAGTTTTAGTAAAATTTTACTATTTAGCACTACAAATGTAAATGTTATAAACTCCATGAGTATAAAAATACATGGGATGATAGAGTAGGACATGGCATGTCTACATTGGGTTATGTTAGAGTCTAAGAAGTCTTTGGGTCTCATATGCATGAAGGCAAACTCCAAAAGACCAAGAAGACTCCAAGGAAACAGGCCGGGATCATGCAACGTTCATTATGAAGAGTTCATGCCTCATCCATACTTGTCCCGCACTCAAAAAGGTAAACAAGGTAAGTTGTGGTGATTGGTGGTCCTTAGAGTCCCTAGCATGCCTCAAAAGGCATTAGAAATTGCCTAAAGACCAAAAGTGTAGAAAACAAGGCTGGCAGAGTGCTCTACATAGGGGGAGCACTCCCCCCAAGTGCCTAGAATGCTCCAGCTATACTCGAGTCTACACAGAAGTTGCAGACCACCCCCACCAGAGCGCTTCACTTAAGAGTAAAGCACTTCATGGGGAGTGCTTTGACACCACTGAAGCACTCCAATTTGGGTGGCAACATAAAAATTAAAACTTGCATGTGAGATTTTTTAGTTGTTTGAGAAGATGCGCATCTAAGGGTTGTGGGGGGTCACGACCCATATAAAAGATCTAAGTAGCTCTCAAAAAACCTAAGGGTTCAAAAGGTCTCGAAAGGGTTTGGGCCATTGATTTTGAGCTCTCCAAGTCTCCTACACACTCCACACTCTCTCCAATCTCTCAAGCATCCAGAAAAGAGAAGAGAGGTTTGTTTCCTTTCGTCTTTGAGCTAAAGCTAGCTCACATTGCTAGAGGAAAGAGGGGGAATTCCAAGGAAGGTTGGTTCTCTACTCCAAAGGTACATAGAGGCCCCCTAAACTCCATTCCTCAAGCTTGAGGTAAAGCATTGTTACATTTCTTGGAGTTTACATTCATTATTGTGGTAAACTTAGCTTATTGTTTATCTTAACTACCACACCATATTTGGGTCCTTGGAAACATCTTCCAAGTGAGAAAACCTTGATAGAGCTTCACTTATATTCCTATATAAAGGCTTGACATATTGTGATAAAAAGAAAAATCAATCTTCAAAGGTGTACTATTTTCTTTGAATAATTTTGTATACTTTAGACCTTAGAACTTCCACCTGAGACATCGGAAGTGTAGACCAAACTCCCACCGGAGACAACGGGAGTATGGATCATACTCGTTGGAGATACCGGGTGTTTGTTTTTTGCTAGGAATGTAATAGGTTTTATAATTTTAACTTTGATTGTACTCATTTCAATCTTAATAAAATTATTATAGTTCAGTAGTGAGCTTTGACAGTGGATGTAGGCCATCATGCCGAACCACTATACATCTTGTGTATTGTGTGATTGCTTGTGATTTACCTCATTCAATTATCATTTATTTTATGTGATCAAGAATTGCACTCTTTAGTTTACACTCACATACAAATACATTTGAGCACTTTACTTCCAAGCATAAAATCATATAAGTGCAAAACTCAATTTGCAAATAGCACTAGGATAAATTAAATTGACAAGCTTAATTATAATTGAATTGGGGTATTTAAAAAAAAATTAAATATCCTATTCACCCCCCTCTAGGATTAACACACATAGAATTTTAATTGGTATCAGAGCAAGATTACTCATATAGGGTTTAACAATCCGGTTAGATTCCATAAACAAATCCTAGAAAGAATCATTGATGGCTAAGGAAGATAATAGTATGTCGATCAACCCATTTCCATTCTTCAATGGAAGTGACTATGGCTATTAGAAATGTTGCATGGAGATCTTCCTAAATGCCTTTGACCATAAGGTTTTGGGTTCGGTAATAGATGACTATGGATTCAATCATATGTTTTGTGTCTCTTCTTATGTCTCAATAGTCTTTTTATAGAGTGAAAAATGATATTAAAAAATGTTCCTAACGGCTCCAAAACAACATTAAAAGAAAGAGCCATTAGAGCCTTTTTCTAAAATTGGGAAAACCAATTTTCATGTCCTGGACTGATCCTGGGTGTACCTACACTTGGGACTAGTCCCCCAGTCCAGTAGCCCTTTTTTGGCTTTCTTCCCTTCTTTTCTTGGTTTTTTCTTGGTCTTTCTTTGAGGCTTGTCCATTGGACTTGGGTTCATGTTAAACACTTATTTTTTAGTGTGTTTTGATGTTGGGTTCACCCTTAAATCCAACTTACCAACCTTTATACCACTTATCAAGACCAGGATTTGCCATCTTAGCTAAAAAGCAATTGTTGTTCAGAAAGGGAGGCAAAAGTCTTTTATGATTTTTGGGTTTGTGGCAGTCACTCCATTGTCGACACCAAGGTTCATGGGTCTCCCCATATGTAGGACCCCAACTTACACCATATAGCTCACTAGGGTAACATGCATAGGGTCCTCCCACATGCGTTGGATTATGGGTCCCATACCTCAATAATCCCTCTCTCCCCCACTTATGCAACCACGCAGGGTGACTCAAATGCCCGACCTTGGCTCTTGGTTCACCTCCAAATACAACTTACCAACATTTTCTAAATTTTACCGTTTGGACACACTAGTTGGTTTCACTTGAAGTAGCTTGCTCTTGAGACTTGAGGTACTTCAACGTATGCTTGAAGTAGGGTAACATCCATAAGGTCCCCCCACATGTGTTGGATTATGGGTCACATACCCCAACAATCCAACTTACCAACCTTTACAAATTTTACCTTTTGGACACACCAATTGGCTTCACTTGAGGTAGCTTGCTCTTGGGACTTGAGGTACTTCAACGTGTGCTTGAGTCTCTTTGATTTGGTCATTCCGACTTCGAGTCCATCTTCTTAGTGCTTTTCCAGACTCTAAACTTGGACTTACATGAATATACAAGTTACATAATGAAGTCTTACAACATGTCCACTATATGTACACACTTTGTTTTGGAATGGACATTGACAATACAAAATACCTAACAATCTCCCCCTTTGTCAATTCCATGTCAAAACAACAAAATTTATAAACTTAATCCTAGTACATGTATCTACCCCATGATTCCCCATTCTTGTCAAGTACTCTCCCTTTCTTTGGCATAAGTTGGCAAAGAATGGGTCCTTCCTCAAGATGTGATGACTTTCCTACAACACATCAAAACCAACATACATTTATCTAAAATGTGCATTAATTTAGAAAAATATAACTTTAAGCACAATCATCATAGCTCAAATGATTTAACTATATAGCTCACTCTCAACACTCCACAAATAATTTAACTATAAAAAACAATTGAAGTTTTTCATACTATCAAATCCAAAAATACCTATGGCAGACAAAAAGAATCAATACTCCCCCCGAATTTGATATACCAATTGAAAGCATAAAAATGCCATATAATTGAGGTATATAACAAAAATATTTTACTATTAATTCACTAAGCTCCCCCTTTATTATATTTCTCATTTTTCATCCAATTTCTCTTCCCCTTAACATATGCAAGTAAAAAAAAATTGAGGAAGTAGCAAATATATATATATATATATGCCAATGTAGATCACACAATCAACGAAGTAAAATAATTTAAACAACATAGTTAAGGCTTTTAAGATCACTTACTTTTACCCAAATTTGTTTTAAAGAGAATGGGTTATTTATTTTAGCTTCATTAATTTATCTCTTCATTTCCTTATGTTTTGGCTTTAGGGATTTAAGCCAATCATACTTTTTTTATTTTGACATTTAATTTTAAATGTCCTAGCATTCCACAATAAAAACATTTCACATGTGATTTTGAGCTAAGGACATTTAAATTTCAATTTCTTTGGCCCAATATATTTTTACCCAATTGAATTGGGTGATTTCCTTTACAGGGAACTTGTTTAGGTCCAATTCCATTATGGAGAACCTTGTTTGATTTTGGAACATCAGTTTTGTAACCAATTCCAATCATATCTCCTTTAAATCTCCCAAAGCTTAGCATGCTTTCAAAATTTTCTCATTTGAAATTGTTAGGTATCCTATTCACCCCTCTTTAGGACAACTTTAGTGCAATTTCAATATTTAATTTTTAATTACTCCTTTTTGCAAAACTTGAAATTGATTTAATTTGATTTTAATCTTTCTAATTTAATCTAAGTGTGTGTGTGTGTATTGCAAGGTGACTACTCATGTATTTTGTCAAACATGTAATGATCAAAAATAGTAATAAGCATCAAAGTAAAGAGACAAGCAATCGCACACTCAAACCACAACAAGAGATTTATAATAGTTTAGCACTAGGGTCTACATCCACTCTTCTAAAGCTTAGTGCCGAGTTTAGGTATATTTTATTTAGGTATTATTACAACCTAGGTCAATATACAAAAACCCAACTACTTGCTCACAAGCAAGCTACAAAACAATACTCAGTGTCTCCAGTAAGTGTGAACTACTTCTAGTGTCTACAGCGGAGGTAGTCAAACTTTCGGTGTCTCCGGGTGGAAGCAAAACAATCACAATAGTAAATATGAATGCAAAGTAAAGCAAATATTACCACAAAATGGTTGATGTTGCTAATTGCTCAAAGTGAGGTGCTCCTTGTTGAGCTAGTTTGCCTTAGCTACCCACAAGCTCCAAGTACTTGGCTCTAGTGCTCCTTAAGCTAAGCCAAATGTAAGTTTCCTCTTGGAAAAGACTCATCACAAGTTTTCCTCAATAGTAATAGACTGGTATTCAAGAGGAGAGAAAGAGAGAGTGATTCTAGAATATGATGTTAGCTACTCAAGCTCAAAACCACTAAAGTAATGAAGTTTTTCTTAGTGGGTGTGGACACCAGGGGCGCTCACTTATGCTCTCCGGGTGCCAACCCCCCTCTGCGCGAGGGTTAGGCTTATGCCTTTAGAGTCGCCACCAACTCAGGGTTTAACCGATGGAGTTGGACATTGGTTCTCCTCTTCGTGGAAGAGGAGAGGTCTAGACCCGAAGGTCTAGGTTTTAATTCCTATCACTGATTTGTGTTCCTGAGATTTAGGGTAAGTTGTTTGATTGTATTTGGGGAAGGTGTTAAGCACCCAAAATACCCACCTTTTTAGGGTGGCTTCTCCCATTCAGACAAGTTTTAGTTGTATGTCAATGTCCATACTCTATTAATGCTGAATTGAAAGCTTGCTGAATTTTTCTTAGGCTTAATGCCTGTTTTTACTCTCAATGCCTGAATTTAATTCAAGGTGAAAATCAGGTGTTGGCTTATGAGCAGTCCAGAAACTGTTCCTTAATTTGTCATATTCTAATTTCAGGAGACCCCTCATGGTTTAGGTCTTTAGAGGGGTGGTAGGCGCCTCTAAATGGCTTACTGGTTGGTTCCGTAGTGTTAGGTGTTAACCCTAATAGAAGGGAAAGCAAAGGGAAGAAATTATTATTTTTTCTGTCTTACAGGCTTAACACCTATTTTTTAATTCAATGCTTGATTTTTCAATACCTAAATTTTAATTCAGGATGAAAATCAGGTTTTAGGAAAGCTGATTAGATCAACACCTTAGTGCAATCTTTTGGGAAAGCTTAGTGGGTCCTAGTATTATGGAACCCATGGTTTAGGTTGGAGAAGTTTTCTAAGGTTGCACTATGTAACCCTAGGGGTCCTGGATATAGGCCACGTGGAGATATGATCTCCTAAAATAGGCCATATGATGATCATTTGTCATAGGCCTAACGCCTAAATTTCCAATGCCTGAATTTTAAGTCAGGGGAAATTCAGGCGTTGGGTGCTAAACCAACAACCAACTTAGGTTTTTGGACCACCAAAGTGGGGCCTAGAGGGGTGGGGTTTCTCTAGGGTCTTTACACTAACCCTAGGATGGACTCACACTTAGATAATTTATAAAAAAATGATTTTTAAGCTCAAGCTTAACGCTTGAAAGTCAATCTAACACTTGAAATTAAATTTAGGCATTGTGACAGAAATAAGGGCCCACAGAGGTGTAAGTGCATAGGAGTAACTCTCAGAAGTTAAAAATGCCTTGAGACAGGGCTAGAGAAGAATCAAGGCTCCCTGGGGTGGGTCCCAGATCTCAACGCCTGATTTTTCTCCTGAGGCCTATTTCTTCAATGCCTATTTTTTTAATTCACTTAAAAACAGGCATTAGTTATTGGGAGAAAATCCAGCAGTTGGATTTCTCGATTTTGAAGCCCTTAGGGTTTTGTAAAAATTTTAAAATTAAGCATGCTAGCAAGGGATATATATATGACCATCATATAAAAATTTTAGCATCAAATCATGCATAGAAAATTCAAACAAAAATCAATAAATATTCATTAGAAACTAGGTCTCAAAAGACCCAATTTATAGGGTCTGTTTGGGTGGCCATCTCAAGGCCTTCCACAGCTCCTAAATTCATGAAATTAAATCTACAATATCATACATATGTCTAATTTAACATTGTCAAATTTGGGCTCAAGAGGCCCTCTAAAAAAATCATACGAAAATCAACATGAAAATCAATAAAAAATAAGAGCAAGTAGCAACAGCCTTTACCATGCACCCGAGTTGATTTAGCATGAATTGGATAGCATAACAAGCTAATTGACATCTATTAAAGGGGGAGAGAAATTTGAACTTGGGTTTAGGCTTACCTTGCCTAGGGTTGAAGAGCTTTGCAATTTTCTTCTTCTTCCTCTTTTTCTTTTAGCAATTAGGGTTTTTTGTTGCCAACCCTTACTTGCACGAATTTGGGGCTCTTTATAGCCCCAAATTGTTGTCATGGAGGGTTGATATGAGCTTAGAGGTTTGCTAGATGGAGGGCTAGGATGATGTCTATCCTAAACTAGGTTGAGGGCTAGGATTGAATTAGATTGAGTGGTTGAGATTGAATTAGGGTAAGGGGCATGAATGGGTGACTTGGCAAGATGGAGGGGTAGATCTAGGGTTGTGCAATTTAATGGAGGGTGAGATTGGAGTTGTGCTATTGAGCATGGATGGGTGAAGTGAATGGGAGATATAGGAGATCCCTTTAGGCAAAACCCTATTGGTTGCAATGTCCAAGGGGATGGCTTAGGATGCCAAATGGGGGGCTATGAGGGGTTCTATAGATATTTGAAATTTAGTCTAATGATCTAATGGTGGTGAGTGAGAGATAGGATAGGAAGATTCCAATGCAAGGGCTGCCAAAAATGGCTTAAGGATGAGAGTGCATTTAATGCAAAATATCTAGATTTGATGACTAGGGTTGCTTTTCGACTCTTTTGAACCCTCTCTCTACCATCACTCCTTGCGAGCTCTCAAGCTCGGAAGTTAGCCCAGTTAATGTTAATTTCAGAGGTTACAGATGCTTCAGTCGCACTGGTCTAGTCAAAACCAAATTACGAAAAGGGTAAGGGGTGAAATTAGGATTTTTTGGCTTGAAAAGCTCTCAGATGCATTTTGAAAGGGATATATGGTAAAATTGATTTGAGAGTCACCCAGGGATAGATGACCCTGGGTCTAGGTGATTTGCAGCTTTGGACTACGCGAGATTATGGTTCCCGAGTAAGAATTTAGGTTAAAAACCATTTTGAGCGATTTGATTGAATTTGATAGGGAATGCTGTTGGTTTTTCTGTAAAATGCGGCCTTAAGTCATATATAGGGAATTTGAAGTTTAGGGAGTCTTAAAGCTACAGGGGTTGACAGAATGGTTGCTGGATTCCTAGGCAGTTGTCGAGAGCTTTTCGAAGCAAATTGCTTAAACAAATTGGGTTTTTGTAGTTGCCTGAAGTCAGGTGAAATTGAATGGCTAGACATTTCCCAAGCCAAGAGTTTGTGAAATGCTTTATTGAGGACAGGAGTGAAACTAAAAAAGTGGCTCTGACCTTGCCACATTCCAGGTCTGGGAGAACTTTTAAGGGTATTCCACGTGCTAAATATAGACAAAACACGTTTTCTCTGGGTTTGGGAAGAAATGATCACTTGGGTCATAGATTTTCTTTAAATTAGTGTGGATCTAATAGTCTTAAGGCTCTAAATTTATAGTGGTATGGCCATTAACTATCTGAATTTTTGATTTCAGATGCACTCCAGGGAGTCGGTCAAGCACCTGAATTTTAGACATGATTTGTTGTGCTTTTTGGAGTATTTAAGGGAATCTTGGCAGGTAGATTTTACAAAAGTTTCTGCTTCTTAGAAATATTTTTGAAGGCATCACGATTCTGAAGAAATGGATACCGACTGAACTTGATTTGGATGTCTGGAGAATATTTTGGCTCTATAAGAGTAAAAAGCGAGAAATCAGCCTTTTGACATTTTGGGAAAGATTCGAGATTTTTTAAGGATTTGAGACTTCAAAATTCTCTTCTTAAACTTGGAGATTTGAAGCTAAGGCTAGGGCCGAGGTATGGCGACTGACCTTTCTGGATTCGGAGATCAGATGAATTTCTAAGAGCTTCTACAAGAATCATTTCTTGGTCAGGGTTATCAAAGATTGAGAGATTGGTTATTGCTGTTCTCGAGCAGTGTTTGGTCTGTGATGAGTTCCTTAGAGCAGGGAGACTCAAGGATGCATAGGATTTGAAATTACACCATTTAGACTATGGGAGAGGCTTTGAGGATCCTTTGAGGGTATAGGGGTAGATTCTTTGAGTGAAAAGGGTAAAATGGTAATTTTTTATCCGCGAGTCAAAAAATGTGAATTCTTGCCTGTGATGCCTCATGACAAGTAGGCTTACGTAAGCAAAGGAATTCAGTAATCTGAATGACAACTAGTAAGTGTTGAGCTTTTGAATGCAAAAGGGCAAAATGATAATTTTTCTATCTGTGATGCTTTGTTGGAGAAAGGCTTACAGGAAGTGGAAAACTTATTGATGATATGAATGGGGTTCTAAAATTTGGACCCTTAAAGTCCTGTTGGTGTTTTAAAGTGAAATTAGGGTTTGTCCTGAAATGGTGCATTTTGGGATGTAATAGGGTGCTTTAACTGATTCATTTGTGACTGGAATATTTGGAAAGACCTCTTCGAGAATGCCTAATCTCCTAAAGTCCAGGTTTGTTCTTCTTAAGCCATGGGTACTTAGAGTCTTGATGCCTAAATGCTATTATGCTGTTTTTATGCTATCACATGACCCAAGTCAAAATTTGGGTGCTGACAAGTGCAACTAACTACATCAAATATCTTCTCAAGTTGCATAAGCCAAGATTTTACAACAATCAAATCTAGAGTCCCCCAAAATTTGGATGGCCCCATAATGCAACCACGTGTCTTTTCACAACTTTAGTTAGGTTCTCGACAGCTCTAAGTGCACCTGTAGGGTCCTCATGATCAACTTGAGTACCTGAAGAGTTCAAGTTCTCTCTACAAGGCGGTATTTTTCTCCTAAAATAATCAAATAAATTTAATTTTATACTTCTTAAAAATATTAAATCATCCTCAATTATGCCAGACTTATAAAATAATCCTCAAACATGTCAAAATTATCAAGATCAAATAATAAATTCTAAATTTTCATGTCCTAAAATCACATTCTAATGTTTCATCTATGTTTTCTTGTTCTAGTTGTTTCTAGACTTTTTTCTAATGTTCACCCTATAACTTTTTTGTTTTCATCTAAGTCTAAAACCAAGAGCTCATCAAATATGTCTACAAAACCTTAAACTTTAAGCTCTGATAACAGCTCTGTTGCGCCCAAAAACCCACACCAATAAGGGCATGAATTTCGGCACGTGACATTAACACATTTCGTTCATTCATTCAAAACTTGTATAAAAATTTTTCTTTTATTTTTCATTCATTCTTTTCATTCTTACATAGTATAATAATACATCAATCACATTTTTCCAATAAACATCACATTACCTTTTATTAAAATTTTTCATAAATCTGACATGTATAAGATTCCATGATCCATACACAATCATCTTGTAAATTAACCCATAAACATTGTCTAACATTCCCATTGAAATTAAATAAATAGTCTATCATAATCAATTCCATCAACTAAAATCAAATACTAAAATTCCTAAACTTATTACATCTCTTAAAATTGAAATTGCAATAATTGAACTGAAATATAAAAGTTTCTAATTAATAAAAATTGAAATAAACATATGTCTGGTCACTAGCTCTCTCTATCTAGAACCGCTACTCCACTGTCTCCTCATCATCTGTGGTGTCAGATTGTGATAAGTTTAGCATACTTAACAAGAAAATAGTAAACTGTGGAAGTAATGGATCAAGTCTTAGCACGATTTTAGAAATTAAACAAGTACTTTTCTATTTACAATTCAATATTCATAATAGTTCATAAAACAATCTTATACATTACTAAACATTTAATGAAAATTATAGTTTTATGTATAAAATAAAAATCAATGATAACATATATCTTTACATTTATAGAACTGAATGGATCAGATCATATTTCATGTCATAGCCAATACAATACAGAACATAACATATATCTATTATCAAGTCAAAATATATAACAGTTCGCAGCATTTAAACCCGATGAAAAGAGTCTAGTTCGCACTTACTATACCCAGGTGATAAAGGTTACTACTACTTCCTATGTGGCAAGCAGTAAGGATTCATAACAAATTGCATTGATGGGCAATGTGACTTTCTAACAGTACATATCATTATCTTGCAGTTTCAATCAAATCACATAGTTCATATAAACAACATATAATGATTTTTTACATTAACTAATTCAAAATAACATATAAGAACATGTTTGATCTAACTAGGTACAATCTATAAAACATGTTTTCCAAAGCATATCAAATATGTCTAGAATAGTACTCTTGAGAATCCCTAATGGTTGGATGTAAAAATTAGCATCTTTCTTTATAAAATAGGATTTAAGATCACTAAGAATAAATTAAAGGATTGAACATAAAACTTTTTACAAAATCAATAGATCATTACTTCTAAAATTATTTAGAAGATCAAAACAATTATTATAATAGCTTTTACAATTTTAAGAATCAAACCCTCTTCTAAAACTCTCAATTTTTCATTAAAAACATAGTTCTACATGTATTAATAATTAAAAATGGATGATTCAACTCATTAAAATCTTGTAGAGTTGAAGACAAATTGATTTTATACCATAGTTTTGCAAAACTATTTTCTCTTTCAAAACCTTGTTTTAGAACTTTAGATAAGACCAAAACCAGTGAAAAACTATTTAAGATCAAATCAAAACGATTTTTAATCTCTTAAAAAATAGAGTTGTAGAGATTTAAGAACCCAGGAATTTAAAACAAAACAATAGCTTAATGTTCTCTTACCTCTTTATGTGTAGAACATTTCTAAGCTTTTGTTCTTCATAAAAGTCCTTAACTTGTGCCAAAACTTAGCATTTTCTTTTCTTTTTTCTTCTTATTTTCTTTAGGGTTTCTTAGTCTCTTGAGGTAGAAACATATTTAATTTATAGGCCCAAAGAGAGTCTCACACTATTATTATTATTTTTTTTTTACAAAAAAAACTGTAGCAAAAACATTCTTTATCACAAAAATATTGTTCTTCGCAAGACACTGTAGCCAAAACATTGTTCTTCGCAAAGACATTGTTTATTGCAAAACATTGTTCATCGTAAAACACTATTCCTCACAAAGCACTATTCATCATGAAGCACTGTTTATCGCAAAAACATTGTTCATCACAAAACATTGTTCATCTTTCGCAAGAATAATATTCATCATTCGCGGGACACTGTTGACCCCTTCTCACTAAAATGCCAATATTTTCTTCGTTTAAAGTCTAATTCGCCCGCCATTTGTTTTGTTGGACTCTAGACTTCAAGAGCTTTTCACCTTCATAAATTTTTCTCATTAATCCATTCTACATTTTTATTGATGAATTTTTAAAATTATGTTAATTTATAGATCAACATATGTATTTAAATGGTTCTAATTGTGTATGAAACTTATGTATTGTATGTGTACAGTGTAAAAGTGGTGTGTGCAATATATGTGTGAATATGTGCATGGTGTTACATTATGTTATCATTTGAAAGGTCATTAATGAATATTGTGTAGTGAAATGACATATTTGTAAAATATCTATAAGAAAGAGCCTCAATGCTAATTTATCATCTTAGAGGGCTTAGTTGCAATGTGTTACAGAGCATGATTGTAATTAGTGGTGTGCCAATTTATAATTATTAAATGTACTATTACCTAAATGCAATATTGACTTGTATTTGGGTTTCTGGGCCTCCATAGCCTTAGGATGAGAATCCCATTAGGATCCCACACCCCTTGAGGTTTTTTTGACTTCTCTAAAGTATAAGTATATTATTAACCACGTTCTAGGGGGGATCTGTAGTATTCCAAAATGTGTAAAAAGCTAAGAGAACCTTCAAGAAGGTGTGAATGCTGAGAAGATTGGGTCGGATCTTCATCTTTTGTCCAGATTAGCTTTTGAGGTAATTCCTTTTAACCTTCTTAATTAAATCTTAGAATTCCATATGGTGATCATGGGAGAAATTTATGAATATGATATGTATTTTTTGTGTGAAAAATAACCAAAAGTAATGTTTTAGAAAAAATCGAAACAATAAGTACCAAATCACCTTTTTCACATGTGATCGTGTCAATTAAGTTCTCTATATTTAGTAGATTGGGATTGGTTACCTAGAAAATTTGTTGGAGAAGAGCCCCAGCAGATCTGGACTCATATAAAATTATGAACTACAATAGTATGAGAGTGTCACAGAGGTATTTGGATAAAAACCCCTAGTAATTAGTTAAAGATTGTCACAAAATCATTTGGATCAAAATCCCTAGTAACAAATTCTCCATGAAAAATGTTTATAAATGCCTGATAGAGGATCTTAAATAAAGCAATCAATCATCTCTCCTAAAACCCTAAGATCATAGGAGAGGTTAAAATTAATATACTTAACATATAGTTTAATAATTCCCCCTTAAGAGGAATACTCCTTGATAACTGGAAGGGGAAAACATATGTGAATAATTATGTCTGGGGATTTGAAATCACGACTTAAAACCTACTTTGATACCATCTTAAATAAAGCAATTAATTGTCTCTCCTAAAACTCTAGGTGATATGAGAGATTAGAGTTAATTTGCTTGACATATATTTTACAAGAGGATAAGATGGTTGCATCTACATCCTCATTACATAAAAATGATAAAATTTAGTTGAAAATTTGGGCTTTTAAGTGGCTTAGCCCCCTGTGTTCTAAGTTTAAGGTGGTGGACTTCTCTTCATCTCCTAGTAAGACATGAATTGAAGAAGTAGGATTGACTATATTAATCCTATTTGTTTGCTGCGTGATGAAACTGTAGAAACTTCGGAACACTTGCTTTTCTACTGTATGTCCGTCTAGTTAGTGTGGTTTGGGTAAATATTTGTTTTGAATACTGGGCAATAATAGATGTTTCAAAAAGGGGGGAGGTGGGGGGGAATTGTTTTTGTGCTTATGCTATTTTCCTTTGGTCCTTGTGGAAAACATGTAAGAAGAAACTTTTTTAAAAACATTGAACCTTCTCTAAGCATGTGATTAAAGCAGCTGAAGCACATTACATGGAACAATGTGCCAGGGAGGGTAACAATGACGAGGGCCAGCTAGCTGAACCAAATAATATGTTATGGTTGAGCTCATCTCAGCAGTGTTGGATCCTACCTCCAGTTGATTCTGTTAAAATAAAACATACAAGGAATCTCCTCTATTTGCTACTCAGCCTTTGTCATTGTCCTACGTAATCATCGGGATCGAAGACATAAACTAAGCAAATCCGGTATCAAACCAAGAATTTTTGCAGAAAAAAATAGAAGCCATTACTTGTTACAAAGGAGTACTTCTTGCTTATGATTAAGTTTTTGTTTTTAGCCAGCTTAAAGGAGATGTAAAATAATCCAACTTTATGTGTGGGAAACTTGTTACACCGACAGTGGCGATTAAGAAAACATTGTTGCTAACTGCAGAGATCTTCTTCAATCTTTAAGCAGTATCTCTTTGTTGTTAGATTCCTATAGGGTTAAAATGTTGTGGAAAATTTGGCTAGTCTTCAGTTTTTTTGTGTTTTTGAATTTGGTGTCTCTTTTTTTACACCTGAACATTTTTTTGAACCCCAAACACAATTTGTGTCAGCTTATAATTCACCATAAACACTCCAGACATTTTGTCATTACAGAACATTTTCTTCCTATCTTAATGGAAAAATCTGATGTACTGGTCTTTGATGATGATGATTGAAACTAGTCTCGCTCACAGCTCTAAGAAAGAAGAAATAAAAAGGATGGATAGATGTTGACTTCCCCCTTTTTCCTTGGTGGCAGGCACCGACCTCGTTTTGTGGTTTTTAAAGATTGACAACTCATGGTAAAGAAGATTATCTTTACCAAAAAAAAAAAAAAAAATTGGTAAAGAAGATTATCACCATTGCATCTTAGGGGCTGTTACGCATTCTATTCCTCTCTTTGATCTCTTTTCCCTCCCACCATCATCTCTCTCTATATATCAAAATATATGGCCTTTAAATTTAATGATTCATGATTATTATATGTTTAAAAAGGGAGCAAATCTTCTGTGACAAAAAAATGGTGTGACCACATCATGGGCTGACACATTGTATGTATAGGGTTAAAATGTCTAAAAAGGTGTTCATTTAAAACGTCTGTGTCCAAAAAAAGACCAAATTCTAAAACACATCACATATTGGTCTGGTGAACATCACACATGGTCACACTAATTTTGGTCACAAAAGATTTTCTCTGTTAAAAAAAAAAAAAAAAAGTTCTCACCAGGGAAGATGCTCCACAAGATAGTATGTTGAGATTATCACAAGGGTTAGGATTAAATGTGAAAGAAAGAAAGAAAAAAAAAAGAAAAAGAAAAAAAAAAGCCATCAAAAGGTGTTCTAGAAATACATTTACAGATCATTCAGGTTTGTCTTGTCAAGGATGTACAGTAGCGTTTGGATAAACTTTAATTGACTTTTGATTTACAGAAATAAATTACTTATTTATATTTATAGGGTTTGATCCATCAAAATTTTCATTAAGATATTAAGATAGTGTTTGGATAAACTCATTTTTAACAACTTATGACTTCTAGCACTCCAAAAGTCATAAGTCCCTACATTTTTGCGTTTGGTTTGCAAATTAATAAGTTACTTATGCATAAGTCATAAGTAAGAGAGAGAATGGAGAATCAACCTATTTTTAAGTTGGGATCCAACAACTTATTAGATAAATTGAACCATTGACTTATGCGAAAATTTTGATAGATCGAATCCTAAAAATATAAGTAACTTATTCTTTAAGTCAAAAGTCAACTATAATTTATCCAAATGCTACTTAAGTTAATGACTCAACTTATCTGGTAATTTGTTGGATCCCTACTTAAAAATAAGTTGATTCTCTACTCTCTCTCTCACTTATGACTTATGCATAAATAACTTTTAAATTACAAACCAACTGCAAAAACATAAGAACTTATGACTTCTAGAGTACTAGAAGGCATAAGTTGTTATAAATAAGTTCATCCAAATGCTACCATAATATTATCAAAACGAGGATAATGAAATTTATTTCCTATAGCTTAGATGGGCCTACAATGTTATTTCCACCAAATCTTTTGAACGAAATTGGTGTGACCAGCTGACATGTGATGTGCATCAGGTTAAAAACATTAAAAAGTGCTCAAATAAAACTCAAATGTCCAAAAATAGACACTAATTTCAAAAAATACATCATGTGTCAACATGTCACTCATTGTTCACACAAATTTTAATCACAGAAAAGTTGCATCCTAAGCATACCACGTGGTAGAGGATCTTCTCTCTGCTGGAATCATTCAAGTTATTGGCCTTGTTGAGACCGGAAAAGATTGTATACGGAAATCTGCTTTTCCTGATGTATTAGGATGGCATTAGGGGGTGGACACATCAGTGCTGAAAAGTGATAAGCAACTCCCAAAAAGTGAAAGTCACTTTTAGGTACTGATACGCAGCCCCCTATGTCATCCTAATACATCAGGAAAAGCAAATTTCCGTATATAATCCAAGCCCCGTTGAGACCATGTCTCCTTTCACTTGACTTACGAGTAGTTGCTCAGATTGTACACTTGTACAAATGAGTAGTTATTGACCCTCATTGACCACATCATAGACTGACACATGTGTTTTTGAATTTGATGTCTATTTTTGAATACCTATTTTTTGATCTACTGAACATTTTTTTTTTATGGTTTTAACCCCCACACACTATGTGTCAGCCTTGGTCACAAAGGGCCATATACCGGTTGGGATTTGGTGTGCCCCTACATGGACGGGGGACATATCACCTCGAAAAGTGATTTACACTTTTTTGGGGGGATGTGAGTTGTGTGAATCACTTCTCGAAGTGATGTGCCCCCTCATGGGGGGGGGGGGTTAGGAGCACTTTTAATTTTTTTAATAGGAAAAGAGAAAATTTAGAGAAGAGAGGGCGAAACAAACCCTTTTACATACTATGAGCCGAAAGGGATATGCATATTTGCACAATGAAAAGGGATAAGTACATTTGTTAATTTGAATCATTTTTTTTAATTTAAGAAAAATAATCTTATCATCACCATCACTCTTAAGTTTCTTATTTTTTATTATTTGTGATCCAAAATTTTATTTTATAGAAAAATGAGAGTCTGGTACCTTCAACTTTGTTTAAAGTGGATGTTTGGTTCCGTGGGTATATGCAGAAGAATGGGGTACCCATTAATGAAGCTGTTGATGAAACATATAGGTAAAAATACATCCCATTTACATTTATATTGTTTTATAAATACATAATATTTATAGTTTCTTAATGCATAATGCTTATTTAAATTAAAAAAAATGAAAGGATATTTCAAAAATCTTACAACTCAAACTACTAGATATTTTAGAGATGATGTTCTTACTCACATATTCGGTTCTGCATGTCATGGTAGAGTGCGAGGGCTTAGATTTGGGGTCACACCCTCTAAAGTTGATGCATATATGAAACAAAGCAAGACGGTGAAAAACTTAATGATGAAGTACATAACCTTAGTCAACAAATTGAAGAATTAAGAGCACTTTTTGTTTCGAGAACAAAGAGAAATGAGGTAAGTTGTCAATATAAACATAATAAACATGATTATACATGTTTTTAATATATGTTTGCTAAACTTTTCAATTATAATTTTTACAAGATAAGAATATAATGTAATGAGAACATGATGCATACTCCTGGACCTACTCTCCAAGTGAATATTTATCAACCATAGTTGCCTATAAATCTATTTCACATGAAAATAACTAGTTAATTTCTTGCTTTATAATTTTTTTCATTATTTTCATAATAGTCACAGCATGACAGTATAAGCATTCAAAGTGATCATAATTTGGATAACTTAGAAAATGCCAAGTGCAAACTAGTACATTGATTGGGGACGAATGAAGTAGTCGTAATAGGTCAAATTGATTGAGGTATAGTGTTGAAAAAGGTTAGTAAAAGACAATAAATGTTTTTTTTTTAGTTTGCTGAACAAAGAATATCTAAATTTTGTAGATGTTTTAAGTGTTTATTGTCTTAAATTATTATCATTTAAATGGATATATGAATTCTTAACTTATAATTTTTTAATGATTATAAATTATTGTTATGAATAAATGATCTTTTAGTAGACATATGTGGTGTATTGTACTGATTTGTGTGATGATTAGAGATGTATGATTGTTTGAGGATGTTTGTAAGGTCAAGATGATTTGTTTGTGTTGTTTTGATGGTGCTTGAAAAATAAGAAATATGTTAAAAATGGAAGATGTTGTTCAAGTTGATAAATATATATATATATATATTATTAACGACATGTATTGTATGCTATAAAAACTTATGCACAACATACATATACATGTATTTTAAGCTCAAGATCATAGAAATTGTGTATTGAATGCCATAAAAAAATTTACACACATCATGCACATGTAGGTGGTGTATGTTTAAGGATACAGATGGCGTATAAGTGTATGCCATGAAATGAAATTTTATATCATGAAAAAAAAAACTTTTAATGGTGTTCGGAACAGTCATGATAATATTTTACATAGTATATAAAGAACGCTGTTAACAAGTTCTTTTTATGGCATACAGTTTTTTCTTTTTACGATTTAAGAATGCACACCATCTATCCTAGATAACTATTTATGGTTGTCCATCCAACGACATCGTTTTTACGGTGACAATTGTAAGGTCGAATTCCATTACAATTTGTAAGAAAATACAGTTTAAGAATGCACACCATCTATAGTAGATAACAATTTATGGTTGTCCATCCAACGACATCATTTTTACGGTGACGATTGTCAGTTCGAATTCCGTTACAATTTGTAAGAAAATACAGTTTCCTACGTGACAAGATACCTGACAATGGTAATTCTATATGTACTCATTTGATGGAGTAAGGATTTTCAGTAAATAAACAGAAGATGAGTATCCATCCTTACCAAAAACAAAAAACAAAAAAGAAAAGAAAAGAAGATGAGTATCCATCATATGTGCCAAAATAACCTTGTCAAGTATACATCAGACGGCAAATTGTCGAGCGGAGATTCAAGCCCGACGATAGTCACAACTCATACAAATTGGACAAAAAAATTCATTGGTGTAAGGAAAGCTTAAAGGTTGTACATGCTAAACATGCCAGAGAGTGTGCAAGAGAAAAAAAAAAAAAAACTGCTAACGGGGCATAACTACAAAATGAATTCTGAGGTGGGTTGTCAGATCTCAGCTGGATTCCGATGACAGAAATCTGACACATAACAGCAAATACTGAAGATATTTGTTGGGAAAGGATTGCTACACCCAAAACAGTATGTTCCCTTGTCTCTTAATACAAAAGGCGAGGTGTATACACTGTATAGGGTTAAAACTTTAAAAACAGTTTTCAAATGTAAAAATAGGTATCCATAAAATGGGCTTGGATTATGTGAGAACGAATATCATGAGAACTGTGAAAACGGCACCAGAGGGGCTGAAGCATCAGTACCAAAAAGTGAGTGCACTTTTTGGGGGACACTTATCACTTTTTAGTACTGATGTGTTCGTACCCTAATGCCGTTTTCACAAGATTCATTCTCACCTAATTTTTAGTGCATAAAATGGGGGTTGTAAAGGTCAAACCATAATAAATAAATGAAAAATAGTATTTGTACGTACATTTGCTCCCGAGGCATCAAATTCACAAAAAAACATCACATGTCAGCTAGTGGTTTGGAGACATGGAAAAACATACTTTGGGTGTGGCAGATCCTATTTTCTGTGACCAACATTGATATAATATTAAAAGCATTAAAAAACATGCTCAAATGAAAAGGTAGGAACCTTAAAAGAAAAACCAAATTTGAAAACTATTCACATCTGTTTGTAACACACATTACTGATTGGTCACATAAAATAATATTGTGTTTTACTGCTTGTTTTAAGATGACTTGGTGCAACCCCTTAATGAACGACTAAGGTCCGCCCTGCATCAAGGACACAACTGCATCAAAAAAGTGATTTATAATTTTTTGGGGGTGTTTTTCACTTTGGCACTGATGCATCCTCCCCTGATGCAGGGCGGACCTCCGTTGTTCAATAAGGGGTCATACCAAATCCTGTGGGTTTTAAGGGCCTTAAACATTGTCTAATGAAATATAAGTATGCAACATGGCTTGCTTTCAATGGAGATGACCTCACCAATGGGTCTTAGATCTCTAAAGTCAAAACTTTGACAAAGGGAATATCGTGGCCCTCGATTCTCTATCAGTTCCCTTTCCCTTAGCAATAAAAAATGCTTATATTCTTAGGAGTGGATCGTCTGCTGGTGAATCAGCAGGAATTTCCTGCTAATTTAACTACACAGCGACATATAGCCGATTTTATTTTGGTAAATCGCTCCTGAATTTTTTTCATCTTGTCTTTACATGTAGGTGTCACGGTGTGGTTAAACTCAGCAGGAAGTTAAGGTTGATTCACCAGCGGACAATCCTTTCTCAATATTGATATGACCCTCCACGGTTTGAGCTGTTCCAGTCGGTGGAGTTTCAAAAATATTTGGAAGGAGACTAACCAATTTGCTGACTTTTTATACTCGACAAAGTGAGATGGCTATGTAACATAAGCCAGTTTCCATTAGAACTTACGCGTAATATTGAGGGGGGCATGGGTTATAAATATCAAAGGATGTAATTTTTTTGTATAGTTTGAGTTAGGGATAGGGACCCATTCACCATTTTCTAAAAAAACAAAGAAAGGTATGTATGTTGGACGGATGTTATCATCTACTTAAATCTACCTCTTCATACAACAAATACGGGCTTGGATTATGGGCAAACGAATCTCGTGAGAACCATGAAAACGGTACCAGAGGGGCTGATGCATCAGTACCGAAAAGTGATTTGCAC
>JAOXJP010258843.1:0-21238 GCA_025762735.1 Platanus orientalis | reverse complement strand
AATGATTAGCTAAAGATGAGAATGCATTAAATGCAAAATATCTCACTTTAGCTAATCTTTGAATAATATCCTGATTTCTAATTTTTTTGAACCCTATCACTGCCATCACTCCGTGTGAGCTCTAGAGCCCGGAAGTCGGCCTAGTCAGTGTCAATTTTAGAAGTCATAGATGCTCCGATCGTCCTAGTCCAGTCAAAACCAAATTACAAAAAGGGTAAGGGGTTAAATCAGGGTTTTACGGCCAAAAAAGATTTTAGATGTAGATTAGAAGGGCAAGATGGTCAAATTGATCAGAGGGTGGGCCAAGGATAAATGGTCCCAGGTCCAGGTGATTCACTGCTTTTGGCTGCACGAGATTATGGTACCCGAGCAGGAAATTAGGTCAAAAACCATTTTTCAAATAGTTTGACAGAATTATATAAGGGATGTTGCTGGTTCTTCTGCAAAATACCGCCTCGAGTCATATCCAAGGAATGCAAAGTTTGATTAGTCTTAGAGCTACAGAAGTTGATAGATTGGCTGTTGGATTCCCGAATAGCTATCGGGAGCTTTCAGAAGTAGAGACGCTTGAACAAATTAGGTTTCTATAGTTGCCTGAAGCTGGGTGAAATTGAATGTCCAGACATTCCCTGAACCAAATGTTAATGAAATGCTTTATCGAGGACAGGGATGAAACTGAGAAAATGGCTCTGATTTTACCTCATTCTGAATCCTGAGGAACTTTTAAGGGCATTTTGCGTAGCAAATGCAGACGAAACGTGCTTTTTCTGGGTTTACGAAGAGATGACTACTTGGGCCATGGATTTTCTACAAATTAGCATGGATTTGATAGTCTCGCGGCTCTAAATTTACTATGGTATGGCCACTGACTATCTGAATTTTCGATTTCAGGTGCGCCCGAGAGTCAATCAAGCACCTGATTTTTAGACCTGATTTGTCATGCTTTTTGGAGTTTTTGAGAAAATCTTAGCCTATAGACTTTATGAAAGTCCTGGCTCCTTAGACAACTTTTCGAAGGCCTCGTGATTCTAAAGAACTAGACACCGACTGATCTTGATTTGGAGGCTTGGAGAGCATTCTAGCTCGAAAAGAGCAAAAGGTGGAAAAATAGCCTTTTGACTTTCTGGGGAAGATTTGAGATTCTACAGAGATTCGAGACTTAGAAACTCTTTTCTTAGACTTGGAGATTTGAAGATAAGGTCGAGGTCGAGATATGGCGACTAACCTTTCTGGATTCGGAGATCGGATGAATCTCCGAGGGTTTTTGCAAGGGTCATTTCTTTGTCAGGGTTATCATAGATTGAGAAATTGGCTGATGTCGTTCTTGAGCAGTGTCTGACTTGTGATGGGTCCTTTGAAGAAGAGAGACTCAAGGGTGCATAGGTTCTAAAATTACACTATTTAGACCACAAGAGAGGCACCAGGGGTCCTTTGAGGGTTCAGGGGTCATTCTCTGAGTAGAAAGGGTAAAATGGTAATTTTTTGCCCGCAAGTCAAAAAATGTGAAAATATGAATTCTTTTGCTATGATGCTTCATGACAAGAAGGCTTATGTAGGTCAAAAGATTCAATGATCTAGGTGACAGATAGTGAGTATTGAGTTTTTGAAGGTAGAGGGGTAAAATGGTAATTTTTCCATCTATGATGTTTTATTGGAGAAAGGCTTACAGGAGGTGGAAATCTTACTGATGACATGAATGTGGTTCTAAAATGTGGACCCTCAAAGTCCCATTGGTGCTTTTGAGTGAAATTAGGGTTTATCTTGAAATAGTGTTTTTTGAGCCATAATGAGGTACTTGGACTAATTCATTTGCGACTGGAACATTTGGAAAGACATCCTTGGGAATGCCTAACCTCCTAGGGTCTAGGTTTGCTCTTCCCAAGCCAAAGGTGCTTAGAGACTTGATGCCTAAAAACGGTTATGTTGTCCTTATACTATCACATGACCTGAGTCAAAATTTGGGTGCTGACACACCCATTGCCATCAAATCCAAGGAAGCCTCTTCTCCCACTGATCAACTAGAAGAAGAGGAGATTCATGTGGTTGAGACAAAGACCACTTTGGTTGTGGTAAAACGCCTGTGTGTTGTGAGCATAAGTAATAACACCATGTCTATGGCCATCTTCGTTGACCTTCCTTCTGATGGTGCTTCCTCCAGCTCCAATCTCTCCCGTTATGGCCTGGGTCCTGCCTTTCTGAAGGAAACCCCACCTCAGATGTCTCACTATTTTCCAATCAACTTTCATGGAGCGCCTTTATTCTATTCCAAGGCTATCAATTTGGGTGAGTGGGAAAGAAGAATCGAGCCTGGTTCCTAGTATAAGTACAACCGTTCCTGGGCTGACTGGGTAGATCACATGCTTTCTCAAAGACAAGAGAAATGGGAGAAGTTAGGTCTTACCAGAGCCATCTTTTCTTCTAAATCAGATATGCCCTTCAACCAGTCTCTCCTTTCTGCATTTTTGACATTCTGGTCTCCTATTTTTAATTGTTTTTTACTCCCAGAGGGTCCCATAACGGTGACATTGGCAAACGTTTATCATCTGCTCAATCACCCTGCTAATGGTGACATCATTCTCCCCAACTTTTCTGATCCTTTGCAATCTTCCTTCCATTGCCCCTCAGAATCCTCTCGTTTGTCCTACACCACTTTTCTTGCTCGTGAAATGGGTAATTTCAACAACGAAGTCACATTTCAAGAGGAATGTTCTTTTATCTTTATTGGTTGTGTAAATTCTTAGTTTGTTCATCCTCGAAGATGATCACTCTAGGGTATGCCCCTATTGCTACAACCCTGGCCTCGAATTGTCGATTGGCCTTGGGTCATTTCATTCTTGCTATTCTTCAGTAATCCCTCTGGTCTTTGACTCGAGAGAAGTTCTCTGGTTCAATCAATGGACCATTATGGCTTCTTCAGCTATGGATTTTTTCCTATTTTTCAACTTTATCTCATATTCCATTGAACAATCAGACTCTAGTCTCATCCTGCAATGCACAGTACTAGCTCAAGGCTCGATATCCTAAAACATCATCCCCTACTTTTTATCAGTGTAATAATGTCATTCTCGATACACAAAGAGTTCATTCTAACATTCATTTTCTCCCATTCTGAGATTTGAAATTTGGTTATGCCGAGTATCTTGCATGGTAACCAAATTCTTCTCAATCAGTATTCCAAGCCTTGAGAACCTGGGTTTCTTGTGTCTTGTCTTGAGACCTTCATGTTTTCCATAAATCTGATAATGCCGAGGCTTATTGTCCTAACATGTGTGCTCCACAGTTTGGGCTCGTCCAATGCATTTCTACTCCCCCTATCTTTACCCTAAATTCTCCCTACGAAATGCGTCCCTCCAGTTCACGAGATTTATTCATCAAAAAGATAGGAGGAAATAATTCAGCTATAATGTCGCTCTATATCCCACCCTTTTGAGGGGTTCTAGAGTCCACTCCCTCGTTCAATACTTGGTGGTTGAGCTTTCTAGAATGCATTCGAGAGGCACTGAGTTAAATTAAAGGTCGACTATGCCCACCTTATGAAGCCTCTCGGATAGCATATATATTTTTTACTTTTCTTTTGTTATTCTTTTTGTTAGCTCTTGGGTCTCTTATCATAGCAACTTTTCAGCTATTCCTCTCCATGTTGTACATTTACTTCTAGCTCCCTCTCGACCAAACAAGCAGCCTGATGTTGGTTCAAGAAAATCCAAAATGCCAATAAGGCATCAAGGCTTTGACTATGAAGGATATGCTTAACCAATAGAAGGTAGATGTTCAAGCTTTCAAAATCAAGCATCAACCCGAGGGAGAGGGTGATCTAGCAAGAAGGAAGTAGAAGGCTATCATCTTATCCACTGAAGACAAATTGTGATAGAAGCTCAAAGAGAAAGAAGAATTACTGAAGAAAAACTAGGTTCGAACTCGAAGCTCTTAGTCAAAAAAAGATTAACGAGGCCCAAGAACAAGCAAGGTTTGAGTTGGAGAAAAGGACTAAAGCACTGAACAATGATTTGGCTCGTTCATGGGAGAAGAAGAAGGAAGCAAAAAGGTTAAAAATCGAGGAAAATGAAAAAAGAAAACAGGAAGAGAAGAAATAAAAGAAAGAAGGAAAAATAAACAAGATCTTGCAAACCAACAGATAAGTGTAGAGCAGGATCGAGAAAAAGAGCTATAGAGAAAAGCACAAGAAAAAAATGATAGGAGAGAGGCAGAGAGGAGAAAGAAAGAAAAAGACAAGAAGAAGAGGAAACAAAAAGAAAAAGAGAAGAGAGAAAATGAAGAAGAAAACAGAAAAAGAGAACAAGAAGAAAAACAAAAATGAGAACAAGAAGAGAGAAAGAAAGAAGAGTACAAAAAGAGGCAACAAGAGGAGAAGGAAAGGCAGAGAGAAGAAGAGGAAAAAGAAAGAAAGACAAATGAATAGAAGAAGAGAAAGAGAGAAAGAGAATTAAGGAAAATATAAGAGAGGAAAAAGAACAAGAGAAAAAGAGAAATGATGAGAAGAGGAGAATAGAGGAAGAGAAGAAGAAAAAAGAAAATGAAAAAGAAGAAGAGGGAAGAGGAAATAGAGAAAAAAAGGAGAGATGAAAAAAAGAGACAATTGTAGCTCAAGGCGACTAAAAGAAGAAATGAATAGAGAGAAAAACAGGCAAATGACGAGGTGTGGAGACTTGAGGAAGAAGCAAAAAAGAAAAGAGAAAAAAACCAAAGACAAGAAGAGACTGTTATTAAGAAGCATCAACCTGAAGCCTTAGGGTAGGACACAGAGAAGGAGGTATTTATCCTAGATCCCATTATAGGTCTTGTCCTTGACCAAGGGAAGATCAACGTCCTATCTCAAGACTATGAAATTCCTTTTGTTGAGGGACTGTCAGCTGGGTTGATGGACTTGGATGCTCCTTCTGCCAATTTGCCTTCTTCAATTTCAAATTTTTCTTATAAAGTTACAATTGAGGGTTTTGCAAGTGGTTCACCCCATGCCCTAGTGATTGCAACCTCAAAGGCTCCCGTCGAACCTCTTTCTTCAGAGTCGATACTAACAACTGTCATGGCCCAGTCTTCCCAAGAGATGCTTGGTTGTTTGGCTCAACTACTATCTTGAGCGAAGCTTTTTACTTCCGGCGTAGCAAGGATAATGAGGTCCTCTTCGCCTTTATGTCCTTCTCCTTTGCCTTTGGATTGATTACATCAAGCTTTGGCATTGCTTCGATCCTATTTCACAGCTGGGCCATCAGCCGTACTCATGGATCCTATAGTCAATTCTTCATTTGTTAATTCCATCAATCTGCTGCTTCAACACCCTAGTTACTTGTCCGTTGATCAACAAGCCAATCTTCACTTAGCCCTTTCTTCTCAAACCAAGCCTCATGAACAACTTCAATTGAGATGTATAAAGGAGTTTTGTGGTCAGGAGTTAAAAGCTTGACTTGACTCTCTACTATCTCATTAGTCATCGACCATTGAGCATGTTTCCTCACTAGTAGAGAAGATAAATGCTCAAATGGTGGAGATTGAAAAGGTCAAGGCCCATCTCAAGAAATTGAAGGAAGGTCTTCAGAGTTCAAGTATTGAGCTCGAGAAAGTGATGGAACAAGATTCTCTATATTCTGAGGAGATCCTAGGCTTGGAGAAAGAACTATCAACTTGTGAAGCAGAGCTCAAAGACTGTGATCAGGTCATTGATACATGGTGGTCTTTACTAGCTTCTGACTTCTGGCTTTTGTCTTCTCTTAAAATTCTTTGATTGATTCTTTCCTTTTGTACTATTGTTTTGGTCATGCTGTATTTTTTTACTTCTAATATCTTATATTAGTCACCTTTTGTTCCCACATCAATGATTTGTACCTTTTTAGATACTTTCTGTTGATACTTCGAACATGTTCTTGTCCCTTGATGCACATTAGTCTATAGGCATTGCCACCTAACACTTTAGTTACTAGAAAGGGTCCTTCCCATGCTGGGGACCATTTACCAAGTTTGGGGTCTTTAACCCCAATTTGTAGGATGACTTTCCATACCAATTCTCCTTCATGGAAGGATTTGGTTTTTACTCTTTTGTTGTAAACTTCAGCCACTCTTAGTTTTTGAAAAATAATATAATTAAGGGCTTCGAGCTACTTCTCCCCCAGGTCATCCATTTTGGACATCATAACATCTTGGTATTCAAGATGGCTTAGCTGGTTCTGATTTCCTACCCTTAGGGATCATACTGTGATCTCTAACGGCAGGACAGCATCATGTTCATACACCAATGCATAAGGTGTAGTCCTTGTGCTTGATCTTTTAGATGTTCGATATGTCCAAATGGCATCGGACAGCAATTCGTCCCAATTGGCAGCATTGCTATCTACCATCTTTTGTAAATTGTTCTTTATTATCTTGTTTGTTGCATCTGCTTGTCCATTTGCCTGGGCATAATAATGAGTTAAATTTACTATTTTGAATCCATAATCTTTGGCAAATTCTCGTATTTGAGCCCCATTGAATATTAATCCTTGGCCGACAGTAATGGATTCAAGAATCCTAAATCGATGTATTATCATTTCTTTGATAAAATGTATTACATCTCTCTCATTAATATCTCGATATGGCTTACATTCTACCCGCTTTGTAAAATAGTCTGTGACGACCAAAATGAAACAATTTCTTCTTGTCGATGTTGGTCTGACTTTTTCAATCATATTGAGGGCCCATCCTCTAAATGGCCAGGGTTTTATGACCGAGTGTAAATTTGCTGCTGGTACCCGGGGTACAGGACCATGTTGTTGGCAAGCCTCATAGCCTTTGGCATATTTGATGCAATCTTGTCCGATGTTTGGCCAAAAATATCCATATCAACGGATTAACCATCTCATCTTTATGCCTGATTGGTGTGCACTGTAGACCCCTTCATGGACTTCTATCATTGTAAGTTTGGCTTCATCAGTCCCCAGACATTTGAGCAACATACCATCAGCTTCCCGTTTGAAGAGCTATGGAGGATCACCCCAAAGTATGTATCCTCTAGCTTTGAGTTTTAGGGAATTACTTTCACCTCGACTGGGGTTCTGTAAGTATTGCTTGATTGGTTCTCTCTAGTCATCCTGTTCTTCATTCTCATTGCTAGAAGTAATAACATTGATGTTAAGAACCTCTTCCAAAATGAAGTTCTCGTATCCAAATTATAGGCTTGACATGTTGTTTCTCCCTTCAGTGAGATTATAGTTTGTTTTATATCCTGATGCGACTTAAGCCATCAAATTGGCCCTATGATTGAAGTTTCGAGGTGTTCACTTTAATGTGACATCATCGAACGTTTTTAACAATTGGACTTTCTCTCGATAAGGTATCAGAGTAGGGCTAATACATTTATAGTCTCCTACAATTTGGTTTATCACCAATTGTGAATCTCCAAGGACTTTGAAGGATTTTACCCCTAACCCATTTAGGATCAATAGCCCTCGAACTAAGGCTTCATATTCAGTTTGGTTGTTGGTAAATTCTCCACCCAATCTAAAGTTCAGTTCTGTGACTGTCCCTTTTGTGAAAATAATTACTACTCCTATATCAGATCCTTTCTTGG
Source organism: Platanus orientalis (assembly GCA_025762735.1). Classification (NCBI taxonomy): domain Eukaryota; kingdom Viridiplantae; phylum Streptophyta; class Magnoliopsida; order Proteales; family Platanaceae; genus Platanus; species Platanus orientalis. The sequence goes on along the minus strand of JAOXJP010258843.1, from coordinate 13,680 downwards.
TCTTGGACCCATCGAAATATAATTTTCAAGGGGTGAGGGTAATGCAATTATCCACGTTGTTTGTCTGAACAGAATGACAAGGATGGTCAGCTAGGAAGTCTAACAAAGCTTGACCCTTTACTGCTTTTTGTGAGACATAAATAAGGTCGAACTCAAGGAATGCGAGACTCCATTTGCTAATCCTACCTTTTGCCATAGGTCAAGACAGCATGTATTTTACTACATCAGTTTGAGCTACAACATAAACCACATATGACAGAAGATAATGTCTTAATTTCATTGATGCGAAGTACAATGCTAGACATAATTTCCCTGTCATAGGATAGTTACACTCAGCCTTCTGTAAGACTCGACTTAAGTAAAACAAAGATTGTTTGTGTCCTTCTTCGTTGTCTAGGACCAATAGACTTACTATCGAGTCCTCTATGGCTGAAATGTATAACTTTAAGGGCTTATCTTTCCTTGGCGACATCACCACTGGTGGATTTTCCAGATACTCCTTGATCTCCTCGAAGGTTTATTGATGCTCTTCTTTCTACTTGAATGCTTTGTTCCCCCTTAGTCGGAGTATGGGTGAGAACACTTGTTTTTCCTACCAAATTAGAAATAAAACATCTAAGGAAATTGATTTATCCAAGAAGCCGTTGCATTTCCTTCTTTATAGAAGGTAGTTGGGCTTGAATAATCGCCTTAACTTTGTTTTGATCTATCTTGATCCCTCAATAATGTACGAGGAATCCTAGAAAGTTTCCAGCACTTACTCCAAATGCCCATTTTAAAGGGTTCATCTTTAGCCGATGTTTTCACATCCTGAGAAATCTCTTTTCTAGGTCGTGTAACTAGTTATCGAAATCTTGGGACTTCACCACCACATCATCGATATACACCTCCATAAATTTTTTAATCATATCATGGAAAATGTAATTCATGACCCGTTGGTATGTTGCCCTAGCATTTTTCAGGCCAAATGGCATAACTACCCATTTAAACATGTCTATTGATCCTAGACATCGAAAGGCTATCTTATGGATATCCTTTTCATCGATAAAGATCTGGTTATAACCAGAATGTCTATCCATGAATGATAGTATTCGATGTCCCACTGCCCCATCGACTAACATATCATCTACGGGCATAGGGTATTCATCTTTAGGAGTGGCTGTATTAAGATTCCTAAAGTCAATGCAAATTCTGATCTTACCTTTTTTTTCCTACAACTGGAACTATGTTCGAAATCCATTCGACATACTTGGTTGGTTGAATGAACCCTGCCACTAACAATTTGTTGACTTCTTCCTTGACCTTCAAGATTGCTTCATTGGTCATTCATCGAGGTGGCTATTGAAAGGGAAAGTAGTCATCCTTTATAGGTAGTCGATGTTCGACAAGTCTTCTGTTCAACCCAGGAATTTTTTAGTAATCTCAGGCAAACCAATCTCTGTATTGCCTTAGGACACTCGTGATTCTCTCGAACTCCGACTCCTCAAGTTTGGTACTAACATACGTTACTCATGGGTCTTCTGTGGCACCCAAGTTTACTTCTCTTAATTCGTCTTGTACTTCGGCCTTTAAGTCATCCAATTTGGCAGGGGTCATTCTCAGTTGCTCGACTCTTACGGCATCATGCTTGTAGGGTAATTCTTGTATACTGCAATCGACAAGATACATCTTGACTCTTTTTTCTATCAGATATCCCGATAATCTTTTCATGGCCATTTGTACGGCCCTTGGATTATTCATTCGACTCCTGTTTACATTTCGGGCTCGCTTTCTCTAGCCCTAACATTGCATCAGGGTTGATTAGTTCTTGGCACAATTCATTAAATTCTTGACTTATCGAGGTTTCTTCCTTTTGATTCTTTTGTACGGTAACCTCAGTTAATTTTCCTTCACTGTCTTGTCTGACTAGCTTGATTGTGCCAACACTGTCTTCGTAAAGATGGTCATCGACATTGTTTGCTGAGGCGAGGAATGGCTTTTGATCTGTATGTACAACTTCTACACAATTATTATCATTCCAAAATAGTAACAGTTAATGCAAAGATGATGGGACACACCAGTTTGAGTGTATCCAATCTCTTCCCAATAGTGCATTATAATTTAAAGTCATGTCAACCACAAAGAAAGCGGTCACTTGTGTACAAATTCCTACTTGTAACTCGAGTGGAAGTACCCTTTGGTTTAGGTAGTGTTCCTTAAGAATCAACAAAGAGACATGTCTGTTGGCACTAGGTCGCTATCGACCTTTGATAACTTTCTCATCATCGACAAAGGGAGGATCTTAATAGCCGCCCCATTGTCGATTAGCACTCTTTTAATAGGTCAACCCTCTATATGTACATTTATATATAAAGGTTTTAAATGTTGGGTTATATTCCTCAAAGGTTTTTCAAAAGTAGGTTCACTTGTACTCTCATCTACGTTTGTCCTACACTTGTCTTCCTTTGGCACATTCTCTTCCAATTCTATGGCTGCTGGTTTTTCTGAGATGATATTCCAAAGTTCTTTCTCCACCTCAGAAACCTGGTCTTGATAGGCTTTGAACTCAGCAGGTAGTGTGAGAATCATATTACAGTTGACCTCCCTCTCTAGGTGACTACCAAAATGGATGTTTGTGGTATTACCCTTGTCGACAGGGAGATTGTCTATTCTAGATTCTGAAGGTGTGAAGGAATCAACAAATAATCCTTCCTTCTCAAAATCGAGGAAATCGTCTTCTTCTGATGGTAGTTCTGCCATGTCTGCCCAACTCCTATGTTGTTGTTGCCATTCCTCTCCCCCTTTGGTCTGGATTTTTGTCGAGATTTTTGGCAGCTTGTCTTGGTGAGCCCTCTTGGATTTTCTTGGCTTTCTACCGATAAGTACTCATATCGATCTCAACCCCTGGTTGTCATTGACATTGAGGATGGGATAATATCCTCTTTCTAATTTTTTATGCTCTCTTCTGCTTGATTCACCATCAAATGACGTTTCAAATTGGCAGTCGGCTTAGTGTGTCTGACCACCTAATGCTAGAAGGTCTCTCCCCGTCTGTCCTACTAGAAATCTGACTCTTGACTTTGATCTTGACTCAGGTTCTCTTGTCGGGCTAAGGCTTATTGCCTCAACCATCTCCTTTTCTAGGTCCTAGTCATTGAGGGGAAGTCAGGGTTATAACCATACTTGTATATTGGGAAGCTCCTATTATGCTGCCTGTTAGTGGGTACGATCACTTCTACCCACCTATCGATCTCCCCAGCAGGTGGTTTAACTATCCTTGAGGGTTGTGCTACCTCTTGGGGTTTCTCTATCCCCATCCAAGGTTTATTCACATACTAGCCTCTTTCCCTTGCCCATTTGTTGGGTCGCCAATCATTGGTATGTAGGGCTTGGAAAGGGATTCTTACACTTGGGTGTGCTTTCCTCTTCTGAGCTACCTCAACTAGTAAGGGGCCTCATCCTCCCTTTCTGTAGCCATGGCCATAAGATTGGCCATTATCTTGCCGCATCTATCGCAGAGGCAGAAGCCATCATCTTCGACCAGGCTCTCTTCGTCATTTTTATTATCACCTTATGGCTCCTCAATCTTTATATTGGAGTTTGCAAAATAGCTTTTCCTGCACTCAGCCATATTTGTAGCCTTATTAACAATTGAAAGCTTCGACCGTGGTCCTGCACAATGTACAACTTTAGTAAATCCCACATTTTGTGATTTCTTTTCCCCTGTCCAGTCTATTGTTATCATATCAACATTTACCAATTTTTGGAAGGTAATGTGTCTACTTCCATAGTCTAGGTTTTGTCTGGAAACTGAAGCAATTTTTTGTTAATTTTTTCTTATATAATATTCTGAAACACTATACACTTGTTAGTTGTGTGTGTAAAGGAGTTATTCCACTTGCAATAGTCCTTCGCACGTAACCCCTCGTGTGTGGGGATCTTATGTCTCCTGATTAACTTGATCTGCTTAGCCTCGAGTAACATGTCGAATATCTAGTCGACCTTAGTCAAATTAAAGGAATAAGTTTTATTGCAGCTTGCGGTTTACTCGACTCTTGGGCCTCGTTGTCTTTTCTAACCAGATCCTCACATGTAAATGGTTTGTTTCCTACAAATTTCGCTAGGGCAACCTCATAGTTAGGGTCCTGATAATAGGTCTCATACGACGAATTTTGACATTAATTCTCCTCTTAGAGAATGTTTTCATAATAGGTGGCCCTTTATGATAATTCGAATAAATCAAAGAAGGTCATTCCCTCAAATTTCTTCCTAAGTTCAAAATCAAGACCATCTTGGGCGAGTTTTACAAACTCGACTTTGGGTAGGCCACTAAGGCACCTTGACTTAGTTCTTTTGAACCTCATAATGAATTGTGCTGCAATTTCTACTGGTTGTTGTCTTAACCTGGCCAAATCAGCCATTGAGACCCCAATGTCTGCTCGAGCAAAATGGGCTTGGAATTTATCATCCATTTCTTCCCAACTTCTTATCGATTTAGGTGGGAGGTTAGTGTACCAAGTGGAAGCCTTCCCTATGAGGGAATTTGGAAATAGTATTAGTTTGTAATACCCTAAATTGGAAAATTCTCCACATTGTTTGGTGAATCGACTTATGTGTTCCATGGTTGTTTTACTATCTTCCCCTGAAAAAGTAGTGAAGTGGGGTATTTTATACCCTCGAGGGAACTCATAATCCTTGTTGATTTGCTCAGGGTAGGGTTTTTTATATGTTGGTCGTGTAGCCCTTCGAAGGCCAGATCCATACAACTCCTCGAGAACTCCTATAACTTGTTCTCTAGGGTTTTGGGTGTACCCTTGTGAGACAGCACGGTATGGTCGTTTTAGGCTTGGATAGGTCCTTTGATAATTTAGAGGTTGAACTCGGTATCCCATACCCATGCCAATGAATTCCTCGTGGTTAGGAGTAGGATTCTCCCAATAGTTTGGCAGGTCTTGCTCTCCATGGTATGGTTGATTTGTCTTAGCATATCCATTAGCATTTCGCCTATGGAATTGATTCTCCTAGTAGTTGGGTGGTGCTTGCCTTCTAGGAGGAGGAGGTCCTGTGCCTGCATGTCCATGTGGACTGCCTTTATACCCAAATTAGTCATTCTAGTGAGATCATTAGACATTTGGATCATAGTACCTGGGTCAACCATTACATTGGTCATGTCCCCTGACTTGGGGCCTCCCATGTTCTTGTCGAGATACTTCATTAGGCTTGAAGATCGGGTTTTCATGTACCTCGACCCCTTCGGGATCCAATTGAACATTGGTCCCTACAGGATATCCCATAGGGCCTTGATTCTCAAATCCTAACCCTCTTATGGACACTCGAATTTATTCCTGCTAGGCTTGCTCAGGGAAAACTTCGACTTGAGGCTCTTCAGGGTATCTGAGAGGTCTCTCGTGCCCCCCAAGCCTATTCGAGGATTCTGGGATATCTGTTCTGTCAGCCACTCCTCTATCCCTATTGCCTAGGTTTTGACTGGCTTGAACGTTTTCTATCAAAGGCTAGAGTATCTTTAGTAGGACATCTCCCAAGATGTCTGGCATCATTTGGAATTCTCTTTTCATTCTCTCGATAAAATCATCGAGCTTGGCTTCTATGTTGTGAGACAACTCACGTGTCTCATCACCATTGATTAGTCATTTGTCTTGTCGAGGTGTCATTTATGGCTTCGAGTACACAATAAATACTTCGAAATAATCTCTCACTATGGTCACCAATTTGTTGGTGGTCAACAATAATTCTTTTTTTTTAATTAACACGTGTGTGGATCTTTCTAATTCGAACTATCAAAAGGGCTTCGGGTTTGGTAATGCCTCTATACCGAGGACCTTCACACTAAATAATGGCACCCAGTACAGACAATGTAAAGAAAAATTTTATTTAAAATTGAAAGTACAAAATACAATGTTGGTTGCAAGGATACCTTTCAATGACAGATTAGCCATTGTCTTTCCTCTTGAAATAGGGAAACCCTCATTGAATCTGATCCTTCGAGCAATGGTAGATTATCCACTACTCTTCTCCTGGAAGCACCTCATTGAATCTGGTTTCGCGAACAAGTCAGATTAGCCAATGTCCTTCTTTCTGGAAGAGCTTCGTTGAATCTGGTTCTACGAATGACACAAATTGACCGATGTCCTTCTCCTAGAAGAGTCTCGTTGAATCTAGGTCTGTGGTGTAGTCAAATCACTCGAAATAAGGGATTCGAGTGATAAGATATAGAATCTATTGATGATGATTGAGTTGTGTTTTTGTTCACTGTTTCTCTTCATTTATAGAAGTCTATCCATGATGCTATTGTTACTGCTCCACGTTCGTTATCCAACCGTTTTTCGGTTTGAATCATAGACCTTGTTCACTGACTGGGTCGTATGTTTTTAACGTGGTACTAGTGGGACCCTCTTTTACGCTTCATATTCCATCCCACATGGCCTTCCTACGTAGCAATCTTGCCTATATGTCGTTTTTTTCCACGTGTCTTTCTTTTATTTGCAAACTTTAAATATGTGCTAACATATATTTTTCATACTTAATCTACCGGTAACAAGGGATGAAGGATAACTCAGATTAGCAAACTTCCGAATCAGTAATCACTAGACCAATATGAGTTTTTTAGAAATTGACCACAGCCACCCATCCTTGGGGGTGCCTCGGATTTGGTAGGACCAACTAAAGTCATCCTAGGGTAGGACTGACATCGGGGGCTGACACATCAGCATCAAAAAAGTGACTTACAGACTTTTGGGGATGCTTTTCACTTTTTGGTGCTGATGTGTTGGCCCTTGATGTCAGTCCTACCTTAGGGTCATTTTAGTTGGTCCTACCAAATCCGAAGGGCCTTGGGAGCATTGGACAGTATGCTCGCACTTTTTGTACGCTCATGTAGAACCCATTTGGCAGTGAGTCTTGATCCCTACCCATAAAACACAAGGCGAGTTATAAGTACCTCAAACTGTCCTAAGATTTTCAAACTGTATAATTGGAATGGACTATATGTAAATATGTGGATGCTTAGACGAATGAAGTTACTGTTTCAAGATGACTTCCGTTGAGAGCAGATTTTGTCCACCTCCCTTAATGAACGCTTGTGTGTCCACCCTCACTTTTCAGGTCTGATATCAAGTGCGACATCCCTTTTCAGCACTGATGTGTTCACCCTCTGACGCCCTGCAGACCAAGTGTTCGGTAGAGGAGGCAGGCAAAGTCCACATTTTTTGTACTCCAAGACACAAAGGAGGGACACATGCATTTTTGTGACGGGAGACTTTCCAAAAATGTACGAGTCCCACCTCCTTTGTGTCTTGGAGTACCAGTGGAGCACCAAAAATGTGGACCAGACAAAATACTTCCCGGGGCTCTACATTTAGTAGGACAACTTGCAGAGTGCCTAAAGTAAGAATGACACTAGGGTTGACACATCAGTGCCAAAAGGCGATGACAAGGGACAAGCGGGAGGGAGCAGTGGGCGTTGAAAGAGCCATTGGGAGCCACGAGATGGATTGACATCATGGACCCGTGAACATACCGACAAAGATCCGAGCTGGCGGGTTTTGGTGTGTTGGGCTTGTGTCTACTTCCATTGACGTGAAAGCGATGGATCCTCAATGAATTGATTATCATTTGAGGCGAAAAAGGTCTGTTATGAGAGGGAGGCAACGCCGACAGCGTTCGTCTTAGGCCAAGTTTGGCAATGCCTTTTTTTTTCTTTAGTTTTTCCTTAAGTAATGTAGTGTGTTTATATTAAGTATTAAATTTTATGTAAAATGTTGTTTGGTAGTAAATTTTTTGTTTAAAAAACATATGTAATTATGGTTTAGGCACTATAGAGTGTTTGGTGCAACGAATTGAATAAAAAAAAATTAAGAGAACTAATTATTTGAACAAATTTATATCATAAATGGCAATGTTACCCCTAACTCCATATCTATACATGTAGCCAAATGATCAACATACCATGTGCAATCATTGCATAAGTCCTGCCTACACATGGCATCACCGTCCAGCCTACAAATGCCAAAGTGGGTCTACTTGTGTCCCATGACACATGGCATTTTCTGTCAATGCATTGATAATTAGCTATTGCCATGAAGGTGACATGGTAGAAGCTCTTGGGTTCTACTTTGAGTACAAAAGGAAAAGAAGAGTGCTAGTGAAACCGATTTAATAGCAAGTTTTCATGTTTTTTTTATGCGAGCAAGGAAGTATTCAAGAAGCCATCACTATTCTTAGTGAGTTAAGGTTGCTGTTTGAACTTTTAATGAAGTACTGATTTCTTGGCAATGAAGTTGAGGAGGGATAAAAAGAAGACTAGTAAAAGGTTTTTCCCATGCTTCAATTAAATCAATCAAGTCAGGATAAAGAAATTTGATACAATGAGAAATCCCTCAGCGGAGGGGGCACAGTCTAATTAACAACAAATTGAAATCAGCTTACAGCCATACCCAAACCAAGGTTAAAACATATGGAAGTGACATGGGTGATAAGTGGTGCAGATTAAAGCGAAAGAAAGGGAAGAAGAAAAGGAGGCAACAGGAAAGAAAGAAGATAGCAAGTGCCGTTTAGTCCTCCCATTTAAGCCAAAATCTCTTGCAACTGTCTGATTTCGAACAAATGCTAGTAGAACTATTTGAACTTGGAGAAACCTACATTTTGTCGTATTCTATTGGCTTATGCTCAATGGATAAGCTTGGTTTCATCAAGACATCACAAATAGACATCAACAAGATCTACCAGCACGTTCATCTATTATTAAGCAAGATCTTAAAACACTAATTCTTTTTTTTACTTGGATTTCAATATTTCATAGAGCAAGAAGGGATTTGTTTGATATACAACTGCACTGCTGTTTGCGCCAGAAAAAAGAATGGGAGTGCCCACGAGCGGCCATGAACGAGCGGATGGAAGCCACAACCAAGTAATGGATTGAACACGACCACCTAAATGTGGAGTGAATTGAAGAAACTGACGAGATGGTGAACAGAAGACTTGAATCGCTGTAAATACTTAGATGGCAAGAAAGAGATCATCACTTGATCGTCCAACACATTAGTTTATTCCTATTTTCGCCTGATCTCCCAGGTTTTTTCTATCCGCGATCATCTCTACTGAAATGAATCATTTTGGGAAAGTGTCTTAGTGCATTTCTTTTATTTTGTATTTTCAGAATGTAATCTATTTGTTAAAACCAACATCGTTTGGCCTGTGATTGGTCTGATTCAAATAATTATGTTCGGTCTCTTGATCAACAAACAATATGTAATTACGATTTATTTATGTATAATTTGTCTTTTTTAATTGATTTTTTTAATTAATTTGTGGTGTAAAAGTGTTTCAAAACATTTCTTTAAGAATTCATCTAGAAGATAGTACCATCCCCTTCCCAAATCGCCTGATTTTACTTAAATCGGTGGTTAGACAAATGACCGAAAAACTCTCGGTGTGTTCTAGTGCCTAGGATTGTAGAAAAAACTGAATTTTGTGCCTACATGGCACCGACACACCTACAAGCCAATTTTGAAGTCAACAAATATAATATAATCTCTACCAATCATCTTAGTTTCAATTAATTGGAAAGTATAAGCTTACAAGATTTTAATAATGGCTTTCTAGAAATTTTTGTGTCATTCTTTGGACCAGCGATCACAACTAAAAATGGTGAGTTCTAAATGCATTGATTTACAAAAATCAAGGAAAAACAGCATATCTCTTTCTCTCTCATTCTCATGAAAAAGTGTTAAAATCTCAAATTGCTGATTGTGTTGGGTGTACTAGTGCCACATAGGCACAAAATCATAGAATCTAGTATTTTTTTTCTTGTGACTACAAGTGCTGACCCGAGCAGATCAACCGGAAAATTTTATCTTCAGGTGGTTCACTTAACCACCATTTTGTATCATGCAATTACGAGGGTGAGGGTTAGTCCCTCTGTAGTTTCTTTTTGCTTTTTTAGAATAAGGACTTAACTATTCCATAATGACAATTAAGAAAATTACTTAACTAATTTATTAACTTGAGTCTAGAAATAATCACAAATAGGAACTTGCTTTGAGGCTTAACCCAATCATGCAACGCAAATGGTTGCAAAGTCAACATAACATTGCAATAACAAATTTCTTGATTTGATGAATTGTAACCATGATTTCAAAGATTCGGAATAATTGGTAATTAACAGAATGTCCAAGTAAACTAAAATGGAAATCAGTAAACAATGATGAATGTAATCTGGAAGTTTCTCGTCAACGAGTATTTGGTTGAGTTGTTGATTGTTGCTTAAGACCGTGATCCTTTTCTTGTTGCATGGCTTCTCTATTTATAGGCATCAAGATAGATACTTGACTTCCTCTAGGTGTCAGTACTACTTGTTGGCATTTGTCTTGACAACTTCTTTCGAAATTCTTCCAATAATCTTTCGCCATCCATCTTTGGAAACTACCTTTGACTTTCTTTTAATTTCTTCAAACAATTTTATGCCAAATTTCATTTATAACTAATGCATGTTTGAATTTCAAACTTCTTTTAACTAAATTCCACCAGCTATCTCAATAACTACTCTTGAGAAATTCTTTCAATGGAAACTCGCCACCTATTATAATCGATGCTTTCTTTTTTAAAGTTCAAATTTTCACTCTTAATATGTTGTAACCAACTTTTCTATCTCTCATTGGCTATCTTATATGAATAATAATCTCAATGTGGCTTAATCTCAACCATTAATTCTTTACGTTAAATTTATGGTTTAAACAACGCCCCTTGTCTTTTAAAATTCGTAATGACATGTAAATTTATGGATCATCATGAATGTAAATTCATCTTAAATTCTTCATTTGTTTTCTTTGAATTATAAACAGCATTAGTGTTATCACAATGGAATCATAAAAGTCCTTACTCATAAGACAAAAAATTATCTACAGAAAGAAGACCCCTCCACTTTGAAATTGCCTGAACACAAAAGATGGTCAAATAAATATTTTGGATGTTAACTCCTCCAAATTATTCTTGATGTTCAAATTATTTTGGTGTATGAGGTTGTAAACGAAAGACTAAATTGTGTCAACGTGACACTAGCATACCCGCACATGTGATTGACCAATTTTGATGTCAATATTTCATTTTATAGTAGAATATTTCTGGTTTGTAACACAAATATATATAAAATTAAGAAAATTAACTCTTTTATTTTGGTGATGTCTTCAAATTTTACTATTCAACAAATTTATCCAAATTCATTCCTCCCGTAAAATACTTAAAAATATATATTTCAGTTCTTATATTCAAATTTTGGTTTGTAATGTGTCTTCATGTCCTAAGGGACATCATTAGACAAGAAAAATTAGCCATGTCATCTATTGGCCTTTAATGGTGGTAACAACGGTAAAAAAATGTAAAGATAAAAAGTAGGCAGTTGCAAGCAAGGGTAAATTCGTAGTTCATGAAAATAAGGGGTTTTTTTTCCGAGAAAAGAGATACTGCACGGCTATCAAAAAAGATATCCTTGACTCGAGGATAAAGTTATAATTCTCTTATCATAATATTGTCTTTCCCTTAGGTTCTTTTTTGTTAACAGCATAAGTATGTGTACTCCACTACTGTTCTCAACCATGCCTTTCCATTGGCTTGGCGGTTGAAAGTCGTTAGTATCAGACGTCGGTGGTAGACAAGTAGAAACGTCTAAAAGTAGTTGTCCAGCTTTTACGGGCAATACCCACTGCGTGATTTTCGGTTTCTTTTTTAATAAAACAGAAAAAGCCTTGACGATTGAATTGGGAAGCTGATTTACTGTGATGAGGATTTTATACGCCGTCCCCTAAACTGTGCCGTGTCCGCCGATGGTCAAGCGGGTGAAAACATCAGCACCGAAAGTGATTTTCACTTTTTGGAAAAGTGAGTGAAACACTTCTGATGCTGATGTGGCCCCCATTGACTTAGGCATTTTTGTATGCAGGACATAGAAAAGCCTTGCCGGATTTACTGCAGTGAGGATTTTATTAGCTGACCCCTAACCTCCACACACATCAGCCGTTGGTCAAGCAAGCAGAAACATCAGCGTCGAATGTGATTTTCACTTTTTTGGGGCATGTATACACTAATGTAGCCATCCTTTGACCTAGGCGTTTGTCTACGCCGAGCGTAGAAAAGCCTCGCTGGATTTACTGGGCTTATTTTGTGGATAAAAAAGATTACAAGGATCAAACTACAGTTTACCAAGCCTCATCTGCCTTGATAGTGATTTAGTTTTGATGGAGATCCAGTTGTCAACCCTCAGATTGGAATCCACATCTACCAGGCTCTACTCTCTATTGGCATGAATGCCCCTGGATTCCAATCAGATGGTTGACATCTCGATATCGGATGCTCCATATCGATAATAATACACACTAATAGTGTTACACAAGTTCTTTAGTATCCTAATAAGGACTTTCCCATGTGCAGCCATTCCTCTCCGTTGGTGAGCTTGTTTGAGGACGGACCTCCCTTGAGTAAATGCTGACTCCAAGTGATAACCCACCTTGAATTGGATTTTTTATTTTTAGCTAAGTGGTTTTGGCCGCTTTGAATTTACAAAATCCTTGACCGTAAGGAAAAAAAAAATCACTGAATGTCGGTTTTCATGGGATACATGATGAAGGACTATTGGGCTAAAACTTGTCAGAAGAAACACTTGGAACTCTTTGGGGTTGTTATCTAAACTGTCATGTGAAAGATTTATAAGATGTTTTTTGTATGAAGAAAGATTTATAGGATGTGTTGATCACTTTGGTTATTATCAACTGATTTGATACCAATAAGAATGGGTCGACTAGAAAGAATTTTATTTTAGATTTTTAGAGAGACAAGTGAAAGTGTTGTTATTTTATTCGCAGACTTCAATTTAGTAAGCTCAACTTGGGAAATGAAACCTTGTGATGGAACATATATCCCATACATATGTCGTCTGAAATTTGATTTAATTCAAGCTTTATGTCAAATCTAACAATTATTTCATGTCCTATCCATTAGATGCTGTGTAAACATGATTTTTTTTTTTTTTTTTTTTTTTTTTTAGCCACTGCTGCATCAGTGATTCCACACTACCAGTGGAGGGAGGGAGCACAGGCATCAATACAATCCATTGCAGAATTGACGCCCATGAGATTAAAAACCCCACCCTCTCCCTTAGTCCCTTGGAGAAGCCAATCCATATGTATTCATTGATATTTTTTTTTAAGGGCTAGAATTTTACACATGGGCAACTTGGTGTACCAGGTGGGTGACAAGAAAGAAAGAACCTAATATGTTCCACATAGTAGAATTAATGGGATTTGGTACTTTCTGTCATTGGCTTACTATCCCTTGGGGTACTTTTTGTCATTGGTTCTCTCCCTCTCTCATGCTTTCCACTTTTAAGATGAGCCTCCCTTCCCCCACCAAGTAGAATTCTGCCTCTCAATGGTTATAGGTGAACAGTAATTCCAATTGGGCCAATCAACAGTCTTTGTGATTTTTATACGACCACGGCTCTCTCTCTCTCTCTCTCTCTCAACCGACATAAGAGGCAAAAGATTCTCTGCAGTTAAAAAAATGAGCGGCAACTGGCATGGCATTCAGTCCACGCCATGCCGTCAAAGTGTTAAAACTCCCTCCGAAAATTGAGCATCCTCTAAGGACAAAGTAATGCATCTCTCTCTCTCTCTCTCTCTCTCTCTCTCTCTC